>JAXQKE010000005.1:47430-118951 GCA_037042355.1 Candida sp. Y128-05E | reverse complement strand
ATTGGTTAATCCATTCACACATGTACAGTCCGTATCTCCACTATTACACAATTATCCATTTAGCTCTCAAGATATATATTAATCTCACAGTTATATACAACCAGAAATCCATATCTTGAGTACGAACCCTGTTTCTAGGGACCCTGCGCACCGGGGTTCGCCATGACAATGACATGCCAAGCAATTTTACGGTATTCTTACAATATTCTAATCGAAATAATACATTAATCTACAGACTCTATTCATTCTAGTGACATTTAAAACTTGGCGATAGTTTCAAAGAAAGTTTTACCTTGAATTTCGGCAATTTCTAATTCCAATTCAGATGGTTGTCTTGAACCATCTGAACCGGCGAAAGTACCAGCACCCCATGGTGAAGAACCATGGACTTCATCCAAATTAGTGATAAGTTTGAAAGCATTCTTGTAACCTAATGGCACATAGATCATCCCATGATGGATTAAACACGATAAAGCATTGACGGCAGTGATTTCTTGACCACCACCTGGGGTACCAGTGGATACAAAGATACCGGCAGGTTTACCGTGTAAGGTACCTTTAGCCCATAAACCACCAGTAGCATCCCAGAAAGTTTTGAATTGGGCAGGGTAGTTACCGAATCTGGTAGTGATACCAAACATGAAAGCATCGTACTCAGTTAAAGTATCATTGGTAGCAATTGGGTAGTCTGGTTTAGGTGGAGCATGCATTGCAGTCAAAACTTCTGGTGAAAGGGTTTCTGGAACTTGGAAGATGGTAGCACTACCACCAGCAGATTCGATACCAGCCTTAACGGTTTCGGCCATTTTGGCAATGTGACCGTACATGGTATAAATGATAATTGCAACTTTTGGAGCCATTGTGATGTTAATTGTATGTTAATTGATATTCTGTTGACATACTTGGAATTGGTGCTAGTTTTTATACTGATATGTCAATCTGCCGTGTGAAATATTTTTAGTAAGCGCGCCGTCTCATTTTCATTATTAGTAAAAAATTATTAATTTGGAATGAGCGGAGATAAACGCAAATTACTAATATTTGTAGAGATGGCCAGCGTATTGTCAAGCATGAACAACGGTAGGGCTCGATAATTTGTCAGAAAACGTAGCCGTGTACTCCCGCTGAAATTCTCTCAACCAATTTGTCATATTTTTAAAGTAGCATATATATTCCTACCAAACACACTTTTTGAAAAACCATTACAAATATTATGAAGGTTGCAATCATCCAATATTCCACGTACGGACATATCACCACATTAGCTAAGGCTGTCCAAGAAGGTGTAGTCCAATCTGGTCTTGCTAGTGAAGTGGCCTTGTTCCAAGTACCAGAAACATTATCTGATGAGGTGTTGCAGTTGCTCCATGCTCCAGGCAAACCAACCGAGATCCCAGTGGCTGACTTATCTACTTTTGAAGATTATGATGCATTTTTGTTTGGTATACCCACAAGATTTGGTAATTTGCCTGCTCAATGGGTGGAATTATGGGGTCAAACTGGTGGGTTGTGGGCCAAAGGGGCATTGCACGGTAAAGCTGCCGGTGTCTTTGTTTCTGGAGGTACACCAGGTGGTGGTCAAGAAGTGACTGTTAGAAATACGCTTTCGTATTTGGCCCACCAAGGGTTAATATATGTTCCATTGGGATATAAGGCCGTACATGGTGACTTGACTAATTTGAACGAGGTCCATGGTGGTTCACCGTGGGGTGCTGGTACCTTTGCCGGTACTGACGGTTCTAGACAACCTACTGACTTGGAGAAGAAAATTGCTAGAATTCAAGGTGAAGAATTTGCTAAAACTGCAATCAAATTCGTAAAATCAGAACCAGTTAAGAACGAGAAGTCTACAACTGCAGCTGCCAAATCTACCTCTGACAAAGAAAAAGAAACCAGTCCAACCAAAGAAACCACCCAAGAAACAAGAAACAACCAATCGACCAAAGTTACCAGCCCCGACGCAAAGTCCGGATGTAAGTGTATTATTATGTAGCTTCTGTATATTAAATTGTAACACTATTAATTATAATACACTAAGGGGTATATTGTAGTTTTTGTTAGTAATATATTCTTTCGACATTGTCGTGATACGACATTCTTATACATACACATTGATCAACTCTATCTCTCAACCAACAAGGAAACAATCCCAAGAACCAAGGTAAAAACTTCAATTGCCAAATCATAATTTTCTCTGGTTTAAATAAATGCAATATAAATGATTTTTGATATAAATTTCTCTAGTATCGGATAATAAACCCATCAATATATTATGAAACATTGGAATGGATGGTAATTGAAAATAAATAGAGGTGTAAAAGAAAAACGTATTCCGAATCATGATGGGTATAAATCCCTAGGAAACTTATAATTTTTAATTCTAAAACTAAAATCATTGAAACAAAAAAGATAAATGTTAATGATACTTGAAAAACCATCTGACATATTGTCATTTCAATTAAATCTTCTGGAATATGACTAGCTTGTATTTGATATTTCTATCTTTTTGTACCCAAGTCTAGTATTCTAATTTAAATGAAAAATTGGAAATTTATAAAATTACCAATACCAATACACAAACCAATGGTTCTTCAAGTACCGTTTCAATCTCTTGATTATCCATTGGCTTAAAACCAATAGATACCGGATCTTTACACGCTTGAGGCACGGATCTTTACGATTTTACCATGTCTTCTATTGCCAATTTACTTAAAAACCCAGTGAAAAATTATCCTATTGTCAATCTTTTTTGAAATTTTTTTGGACTGATAAGTCCACCTTGATTGTTTATAAAATGTTTACCTATTTGATCTCGAGCATTCTGAAGCAGAAACGAGTTGATTGCAATGAAGAATCGAAATTAAATCTGTCAACTCGTATTTTCATTTTCCAACCGCGATTGGATTTTTATTTTCTTGTGTGGTAAATTTGAAAATGCTGCCAAATCGAAGATCACATTAAACAACGGTTAAAGCAAGGGTAAATCATGGAGTTTAACTTTCAAAACTACAATAAATCCATCACAAACCCATTAACTATTGCTAGATCCAAAACTTTTTCAGTTCACCAAGATAAAAGTTCGATTTTTGATACTCCAAATAAAACCAAACGACCTAAAACAGTTCACATTTATAATGCCAGAAGTCCATTAAAGGCTGTTCTGGTCAATGAGAAGAAAAATAAAAAGGAGAAACGAAAGAAGAAGAGAAAGGATGCGGCCCTTACCATCGATGTGACCCTTGATGGTAAAATTAATGATAATGTGACCCTTGATGATAAAAGTAACGATAATCTGTCAAACAATTCCCATGTCGATGATAGTGAAGAGGAACCAGTGGAGCTCACCAGTTCTACTTTACAGTCACAATTGAAACTGATATTATCTGATCCCGAGCATGCAATCAACACCACTGTCGATACTAGTTTGATTAAGAATATTGATAAAGTAGATGTTAATTTTGTTGATACTAAAGATAGTTCAACCATTCATTCAAATGATAATTTTCAGCATGAAGATTCAAGGTATCAGCTTCATCAATTTCCATCGTCCCCTAACCCTGGTTTAACTTATAATTCAACAATCTCACAAGAACCAACTTATACTAGTCAAAATGTTGCCAATAACGACATCACCTACAACAGCAATGCTACTGAACCATCATATAGCCTGAATATCAGAAGCATTGACTTGACCGCATATCATGAATCTCAGGAACAAGTAGCACCAGTGGGACAGGACGAAAATAAGTCTACGGAATACTCCCCAATGCAAGTGTCTTCTAAAACCAAACCCATTGCTGATCTTGTGATTGAGCATGAACCTATTACAATCAAGACTAACCACAAAATTGATTGCAATGGTTCTTTCCAACCAAATACCAGTGATTTGCCATCTTCCGATTCTTCTAAACCAATGACTAAGGCCCCTAAAAAAGAAGTCAAACCATCTTTAGCCGACCTTTGTTCAAGAACCAATCGAGCTAGAAGTAGGAATATTGTCGGATTATCAAGAAAAACCAGAATCGATTCATTACATAAACTATCAAAATAGTTCTACAATTCATTTATTGCTAACTATTTAACTAAAATTCATGGGAAGTAACTAAGGTTCTGATATGGCATTATTGTTGATCAAGTCTACATCCCTGTTCAATACAATCTTGGTGGTCTTTTCGATTAATTCAGCTTCAAGAGCTTTGATAACTAATTTGATATCTGTATTCGTGTAACACAGTGGACCTGTAGATGATTTTTTCCATTCATGCTTCCACTCGTTGGATATTCAATTGGTTTGTGTCCCCAGATTGCCAAATTTGTTGCTTTACTATCTTGGGATAATTTTTTGAAGGCTGCGTTTCGGTTTCATTTTTGGTCAAGGATTTTAATACACCTCTTACGTTCAATTGGTCAATTTAACTAAGAATTATGCAATTCATAATATCATGTGAGGTATCAAACTCCGACGGGGTAGAGGCTCCAGTAAACACGCCATTTGTTTAAAGGGTGTATATCCTAGTACAGAAAAATGGCACCACAAATTACAATCGGATTTTAGTGCCTTCGATAACCGATTCAATGTGGGTTTGCAACTTTTGACTGAGTAGTAGCATTAACAAAAATGATATCTATGAAAACTACATCGATCAAAAGTAAATCAAATAGGATTAAGAATATATCAATATATAACGAATCACATAAAGAAATTCTGCATTTGTACCTATCTACTAACGATCAATCGATATGTGGAGTAACTAAGATTTTGATATGTTTGGCGTTATTACGAATTAATTCTTGGAATCCCTTTTCAATGCAATCTTTAATTGGAATAACGGCGGTTACGAGGTTCTTCACTTCAGTGGGGTCGATTAATCCCTCTTCGTAAGCTTTGATAACTGATTGGAAATCTTTTTTAGTATAACACATTGAGCCAGTCAAGAATGTTTCATGTAACGTAAGATTCATTGGATAAAAGTCAATGGCTTTATGGCCCCAAATGGCAATATTTGTGGCAACCCCGCCGGTTCTTAACATTTTGATCGAGGCATTGAAAGTTACTGGGATACCCGAACAATCGTAGGTTCTATGGAAACCTTTACCATCTGGAGACAAACTTCTCAACGCAGCAAGACTTTTCTCTTCCTGAGAATATTGAGATGGGTCGAATGTTTTGATACCAAAACTTTGGGCCAATTCCCTCCTCGCTTTCGAGGGCTCACTAATGACAATATTTTCAATTCTATTACCTTTCAAGGCAAAAATGGTGGCTAATCCAATTGGACCTGCCCCCATGACTAAAGCTGAATGTTCTGATTCAATTCTAGATTGGGCGACGGCGTGCCAGGCTACTGCTAATGGTTCAGTGACAGCGGCAATTTCGACAGGGATAACTTTGGGGTCATATTTAATCAAATGATTAACATCTAAAACAACTTCATCGGCAAACCCACCATTATCAAATCCCAATCCAATAAAAGCTAATGATTCACAACAATTGTACTTTCCTACTTCACAAGCTTCGCATAGGTCAAGGTCTTTCCGGCCAAGATTCTTTTTACTTAAACAAGTACCACAGGTGTCGACGACTACCTTATCACCAATATTATACCCCGTTACTTGTGGACCCAATTCAACAATCTCACCACACATTTCATGTCCCATGCATTGTTTGAACCCTTTGCCCGAGATAGAATTCGATTCTTGAAAGAAAATTGGTCCGTCTAACAATTCGTGTAAATCGGAACCACATATCCCACAATAATCGACTTTCAATCTAACCTGGGTTGGGAAATTGATTTGGGGTGTGGGAAAATTATCATCATATCTGATATCATTATTACCATGGTAAACAACTGCCCGCATGTTTAATGAAAATTAAAACAAAGTATATTATGAATAATGTGAGAATTATATAGTCATGGAAACAGATGGTGGTCTCGGGAGGAGTGCCTATTTAGTATAGGGGAGTCGATCTCTATTCAGGAAAATAGTTATTAATAATTGTACCCCCACAAATCAATCTCGGACTTTGGTAACGGGGTTTTTCTGCTCGCCTCTAATACCGCCCAATGGTTGTTGGAGTTAATCGATTAGTATTATAAAGATAAGTAACCATAGTGTGTGTTGTTAGGTACTCAGGGAATCTGAAAAATGAATCAATTATCAGTTCATTAACTGATTAGCTATCCTATCAATTGATCTCTGCATAAATCAGGGAATAAATGTCGGGATAAATCAATTGATCGGACAATACTAATCCCGGTAGGCATACTGGAATGTATCACGGAAGCATTCATGGAAGAAGTGTCGGGATATATCAATTGATCGGTAAATAGTTATTCCTACAGTCTAATGGAATAAATCTTGGAAAGAATGTCGGGAGGACTCAATTGATCGGAAAATAGTTATTGCGATTAGACTTTCATGTAGGCTCAGTTATCTAGTGTATAAGTGTATATAAGGGCTAGAGAAGCCAATATATATATATATTCACCTTTATCGTTAAGATTAATCAAGCTTTTACTAGATTAAGATATGTTATTATCTAAAATAGTATTGGATTGAATAATAAGTTAACAGATATCTTTTTCATAAGAACCTAGACTACATATACATTAACTAATAAATATGAGTGAATAAATTAGTGTTACTAGGTTTCAACAATGGATTCGTGTAATTTTCAATTTTTTTTTTATTTATTGATAAAATGGCCATGTAAAAATCTTTTTCTTTTTCTTTTTCAACAACACTCCGGGGCTTACATTGAATGGTCATGCTGGATACTATGAAGAAATAATATCCCTAGTGTGAACGTACTCTCTTAACCGGTAGATGAAATTGTGGATATTTAGTTCAGTTTGATTATATAAATATGAATGAAATCAAACACTACGAATATCCAGACATATATTGCACCTAGAACTATGAATATGCATTCAAGTCAAACAATATAGAATATTTAAACTTGTAATTTCTAAAATTCACCATGACTATGCTGTTTCTCGAACGATAAACCACTATTATTTGACTCTATCCCCAAAAGCAATTCTATCAATTCAACTTTATGTGAGCTGTCTTGAGAATCGACAATAGCTGGTTATCAGTTACATTGACTCTTACTGAGGTTTTGTAGCAATACCCTTACCCGACCCAATCGAGATTTAGTGATTTTCAATTTACCCTGCAGCAGGATATTATTTCATCGCAATCTTTTATGGTCCAGTCTAAACATGAAATAATATAAAAGATGAATAAAAAATAAAGCAAGCTACATGGTTATAAATAGAATAACTTGCACTTGCCATGGTCGATAATCATGGTGTCAATACTCGAGTGAATAATAAATATATTTGGTTCTATAAAATCAATGCTATATGCGTAGCCCTGATATCTCAACATTTTTTAATAGACCTATAATTAAATACACATTCGTCTTAGTCAGGGGGCAATTCCAAGACAACGGGAAACCGATATTGTTTCCGATAGGATAGATTGTGTGATGCACCAGAAAGCTCTTGGCGGTACAGTGTACGAGATTAAATACCCGGGCCGATTCTTGGTCCAGTTGTATCCGTTAATCTATCTGGGAGGATAGATTGAGTAACGCACCAGTAAGCTCTTGGCTGTAATGAATCTTATAATACGAGAATTAATAGCCGGCTTGTTTCATAGGTGTCAGATTGTGTCGCCAAGATCTCATGCGGTGTGCCATATCTAGACCACTCTGATATAATAATGTTCCACAAAATATTCCAGTGTAACCGTTCCTAACCAGGAATAAGTTATCTGTCGTTTACACGACATATCCGTTAGGAGATAAAGTTGTATTCATTGATATAATATTGTAACCACTGATATAATATTCGATAAAATATAGCCTATAGTAAGACTGTTCCCATTGGTTTAAAGTTGTATCTATGAGCACTAAAATTGTACCAACGGATATGATCTATCTTATATCCACTGAGATAATATTAAATCCATTGATACAATAGTATCTATCAATGTTGATATTATACCCACTATTGATAGTCTATCCTACGGAAAACCTGTTAATGTCCCTGGTATCATAGGATACACTATCACGGATACATTTTAACAGATCCACCCAATACCAACTCCACCACTTTGTCAACATTACATTTTGGCTTCTGCTTACACCTTTTCAAGTAATCCTTCTTTTCATCAAACAAACTGAACCTATATCTATTTCTCCTAAACAACATGATTATCTTTAACCAAACTATCAATCTACATATATATATCATCCCATTCCGAGGAACAACAAATAAGGTTTCAATCCTCGGCCAGATCGAGGTTGACTGGGTGGGGATAAAGTTTAAGGTACAAAGGAGAATAACAAAAGAAACCGAAGGAAAGAAAGGAGACAATATCAATAAAAGAAAAGATGGAACGATAATCATGGTGATAATTATCATCCAAACTCATTAAAAGAAAAGTTTGTTGAGTTGGGAGCTAATTAGAAGAGATTAAGTTTTGACTCGTACTTTAATCAACAACGCGACCAAAAGTTAAGCAAAAATATTGATTTGATTGATTGGTGGTGACGCTTTAATTTCTAATCTTAATTGTACTCCAATTAAATCAAAGATACATAAGACAAGAATATAAATAACACTAGAATATAAAGCAATAAAAAATAAAATCAACACTATTTATATAAAATGTGGCGATGCCACATTTTATAACCAAAACCATTCGTAAACGCAATGAACTTTTGATACATTGTCCACTCAATTCGTAAAGAGATATCCTAATAATAATATTATTAATAATAATAGTGTCCGCATACAATCGTGAATCTTATAGTTTCCCCAATTGCGCGTTGTACATTAAACTAGCAACTAGTCCAGTGTTCAAAGTACTGTTGCGTCATAAGCCCAGTGAGGGTTCCCCATAATCCTTCTTTTCCGTTCTACTACATCCGAACTATCCATTCTAGACCACTGCAAATGAAATCTTATGTCCAGGAAAAGCAAAATACAGCCAACATGTACCCTGCCATTGTGTATTAGAGATAAACAGTGGTAGATATAATTAAGGGATGGAAATGAAGTAAATTAACGGTGGTTACTTCTTTTTTACTATTACTAATACTATATATAATACCTGGTAATATTTATATTACCAGTATTTATTACCAGTAGTAATAATACCAGTATTATCTCCATCCTTTGTTTGATTGCTTTAACTTTTTAATGGCCCAGACTTTTGAAAAAGAATCTCAAAAAAAATTATGTCAATTTTCAAATTTAACCAAAAATAAAAAAAATAAAAAATAAAAAAAATAAAAAGTAAAAAATAAAAAATAATTTTTAAAGAAAGTTTTAAAATATATTTTTGCTTCTGGAATTCTTCTGTTAGTTTTAATTTTAAAATTATTGTCGGTTTTTTAAGGAGCAATCTTTGGATTAATTTTGCAATTTTTATTTAACTAACAGATCTAGTGAGATTTTACTTTTTTTTTGGTTTTTACGTTTGTTGACGGATTTTTTTTAGTTGCTACCTTCATTTACATTATGCCGCGTACCATGGCCAATTATGACTTTAATCTTGATTACAATGCATTCATGAAGAAATACCCCGGGCTTGTGATGGGGACTAACGAGAATGGGAAGATGGTGGTGGTGAGTACGGACGGGGTGGCTGTGATTGTAGACCAGGATAGTAAGTTGGCGGGGACGGGCAGGAGGAGTTAACACGAGCCAACCACGAGCGGAGCAAGTGGGTTGGTAACTCGCGAGTGTTCTAGCTCGCAAAGTGAATTTGTTAGCTTGCACCGTCAGTGTTCGCTAGTAAAGCGGGTACGCTAGCCTGTAAAGCGAGCGTGTTTGCTCACAAAGTATGTTAACTCGTATGATTATTGTTTTAGCTCGCAGGGCGAGTTTGCCACTTTGTTGTAACTAGCCTCTGACCCAAGAGGATGTGTTGATGAACTTGATCCTAGGCTGGTGGAACACTAAAAACCAAACTTCCAATACAACAAACTCGCTCGTGAGTGAGAATCACAGTTCTGAACTTTCTTCCGGTGGATTGCAAGTCACAAATCATACTTCAAGCCAACAATCCATGCTTTCAAGAGCCAGTTTGCATACTTGCAGACTTGCAAACCAAACACTGACTAACTAAACTGAATGTTTTCGAAATACCAAACGCATATTACAAACTTACAAATTAATGCCTGTCTTAGCGAGTCGAAATAAATCCAAACCTGCAAGCGAACAAACTACCTATTGAGTTGCACTGCCTGTTAACTACAACTGCATCAACACCAGAACTTTTCAACGCGTCAAAATATGTGGCAGAATAAGCCCTGGCAAAACCCTAGTTGGAAATATGACTAATCGCTTGCTCGTCCAAACTGGGCGATATTGGCGATTAGTCACGAATTGTATAACGCAATACACCCTTGTTGTTTATTGTTTATTTGTTACACCAGCATGTTGCTATCCTAAACTAACTTTTATTCTTGAGAGTATTTTCCATAATGTAAATATCATTTACCCGACAAACTTAGACTGGACCTGGGTTTCCTGGGTCGTATATATCCTTCAATTCATATAGACATTAGTACTATGATTACTAGAAACTGTATTATTTTTCAATCAATCCGCTAATTTGATGTAACGCATTGAAATCTGTATGTTTTTTTGCAATAAATCTTGTTTTGCAATATAGATATTTCATTTATTATTATGTAAAATTCATTGGCATTTATTTATATATATATGACAAGATTATGCTTTCATATATAGTACAATTCTAATAACATTATTTGTATTTTGTCAATATTCAGAATATAAATTCTCTAGTTCCACATTGTATCATCAATTTACACATCATTATCATTACTACATGTCACCATTTGACTTATTTATATATTGAATTATATACATCCCAATTTTGTCATTTCATGACAATATATTCTACGTCAACACTGAATCAAATTCGTCCATACTTTCCAATTCATCTTGTTGGTTGACCCTTCGTAACACCTCTTTTTTCGATGATTCTTGCATCACTCCATCTATGAGCAACTCATCTAGTACATGGTATGCTTTATCAAAGCCAAATATAATATCCAACTCACATACATTGCCGTATAATTTATCCATTTGTTCGACGTATCGATGGATGATTTCCAAAGCTAATAATTCATTATCTCCCTCTTGTATACCTACAACAAAGAATAATGATGCATACCTACGGTATACAATCTTTATATCTTTGTATTCCAACACATTGCACATCTTGGCTCGTCTCGACAAGATCAAGGTCGTTAGTTCACGAGTGATTTTCGATTTTTCTTTTTGACTTATAGTCTGGTACCATTTAGACAACCGTACCTTCCCCTGGCGCGAAAGCAAAAATAGAAACTGAATGGCCATGGTATAAGACTTATGATTTGACAACCTGTCATAGTTTCACTTGTTATTTTTATTAACCTAAATAAATATCCTGCATATTACCAAAGTATTTATTCTATATAAAGCTCTATATGATTTCAATCAACTACAATTAGGTTGAAAATGCAATTCCTGACACTACCAGAGTGACGAGGTGAAGAATTGACTATTGGATTTTCTATTATGGCCAAAAAAAAAATATCCCAACAATACGCAAACAGGAGCGCATAAAGCTTTTGATAATTATTAATTTAAATCCAATAAATCGGTGAAAACGCCTTTACCCAAGTTCAAATTAATAGTTTGGCTCACTTGCTTCGCATGGTCATAAATCGTAGGATTGATTTATAGTGTCATTGCCAGATATTATAATACCAATCGACTTTACCGCCAAAATTTCCATTCATCATATCGTCTCTTTAATTGTCTCTTCAATCTTCTTCTGCGCCTCCTTGTCATCTTCCACTTCTTTCTTCTCCAAGGTATCTTGGGTAGATCTCAAAAACTCAAGATGCAAATCAATTTCCCGACACAACTCATCGTGACTAATATTTGCAAACGTGGACAACTTGATCTTAGAATCACACAACAAAAACTTTGAGTTTTCCCATTGTACCAATTCAAAATCATACCCTACTTTCTTGGCCATACCGGTACCATATATCCTTACACGATTACCTTCTTTATCGACAATCTTATCCTCCGCTTTCAACACCCAGGGGTTTAATTTGGGGAAATTGGCATGGACAAACATGATATCGGGGGCGGCTCCATCTTTAACCGCGTGCAAGTAATCTTGCACTGGATCGTGTTGACCCATACCGGTACCAACAAACACTTGGTCGGAATTAAAATGGCCAAACGCGTTTAAAAACAGACCCACTTGGTAGAATGGTTTCCTGGTGACAACACTGGCAGCTAAGAAAGTTTCTTTATCACCCTCTCCGGATGCACCTTGCAGGAACAACGGATAGTAATGGTGGGGACCATAAATATTGTAGTATAAAGAAACAAGCAAAGGTTTCATGTGCGATTCTTTCAGGAGCATCAATTGACCCGACTCAGATGTTGGGTCGGGAATAGTAAACTTACGCTGGTGAAGCGGGATCTGGTCTAGATTAACGACGGGCAGGTCCTGGGGGATGTATTTCCCATCGAGTTCGTTGTATTTAGGTAAAATCTCGCTTCGGGAGGGTTCAACACCAGCGATGGAATAATAAGCAGGGGCAGTTGATCGTTTCCAGAAATCAGGCCAGACGATAAGTCCTTTAGACTTGAAGGGGTTCAGGGTGAATAGTTTATCGGGGTTTTTCACGGGAATATTATCTGAATCGAGTAAAAGCACATTCTTGAAAGAAGATAATAAAAGGGCAAGTACTTTGTATTGATAACCTTTAAATTCAAACTTATTGTAAACACTCTTGGGGAGGACATATGGCATATAAATACATTTAGCATTTAAAGAGGGAAAGATCTTCCCACAAAGCTCCAATTCAAACTCTTCTAGTTTTGGAATTAACACCTCTATAGGTAATTTAGAACCCAATTGTCTTAAATTCCTAATACTAAGTAGGGTCAACCAATTGAACTGACCCCCACCAACGTATACTATACCATTACCATTATAAAGGTTTCTGGGATATTTTTCGGGCAAATGTTCAATAATGTGGCGATGGGACTCCTTCATGGAGGAAAGATCATGGGGCAGGATATTAATAAATTCCAGTAAAAACTTTTCCGAAAACATTTTCCCAGGATCTTCGGAGTCATACCTTTCCGCCTGGAAAGGTTTATCGAAGTAGGTAGCTAGTTCACTAGCTTTAGGTTTAGCTTCAAAGATTTGATTAAAAATATCTTCGAAAAAGGGGAAACCTAACTTTAATCGTTTAGTATTATGGACTTTTTTGATTAAATCAAATTTTGCTTGCAAGGGTACATCAAACTCTTGCTCCAATTTCTGTTTATACGAAATGGTGGAAGATTTGTTATTGAAAAAGTCATCAGAATCGATAAAAAGATAAAACAAAAGCGTCAAAGTTATAACCAGGACTAGTATGACTAATTTGCCAAACTTTTTATTATATATTCGACCTTTCAAGATCAAAGATTGAATATTAACCATTAGGTATTGAATATATTGACAACTAGACGATTTAATTTTGGTAATAAAATTTATTCGCGTTAATTTTGAGAGACAGCAATTCTCGACATGAGTTTTTTTTTTTTTTTACTTTCAATCTGCGCAATTTTTTTCTCTGTAGCCACAAAATCTCACTAATCTCTCATTAATCTCTCACTAATCTCTCACTAGGTTTTCTATAACTTCTCACTACTTCTCAGTAACTTGTTTATTTTTTTTTTATTACCCATACCATCTATTGTTTTTTCATTTCTTCAGGGTTCACATGTTGCATCATTTTAGTTTTATTATGTAAGTACAACAGAGATGGATTGAATCTATTGATATATTGTAAAACTAGTTATCGATGAATCTATCGTTACGTTAAACTTGTTACAAAATAGTCTTTAAGAAACCACATAATGAAATAGTGGTAATTGTAATATCAGTAAGTATGAGAATAATTCAAATCAAGAAGGTATATTTAAAAATATACTAAATAAAATTATATGTTAACTTTTTATATCTTGGCATATTAAAATAGTATATATTTTCTATTCCACGATAATAAAACTTGAAATCAATTCAAATACATTAAGGGAGTTGACGCTCAAATAATTTGCAAACAAACTTCCAGTGGTATATTAAAAGGCTTTACATTCAATATTTAACCTTGGCAAATATAAGGTAATACAAATTTAATTATAAATCAAGTGTATATAAAAGAACATGGAATCAGTGTTACTACGTAGCATTAATTCCATTAGTATATTGTATTATTGTATATATATTCTAATTTTAATTACAATTATCTATCTACAAATACAGTAGATAGATAGATCTTAATCTATCCTGCAACGTATGATATATACGTGACATTCCCACTCCGAGGACTCCGTCAAGATCTACTTTCATCTGTTCCGCCCCTTACCGATATTGCTGCGATCTTTATTGGGGTATGCAGATGGATACAGTAGACAGAAATGGTTGTGGTGGGAAGATGGGGTTAATTTGGGGGGAGTAGTTTACTTTCATATAGTCACTCATTAGATAACAGGGGATAGAAGATGTAGAATTGCTAAAATATAGAATTGCTATAGCTATATAGCAAGTCTACATTTATATCTATTCTACACTTACATACTATACTATATGCTTACTTTTAATCCTACTTTTATTTAAGGTAGTGTAGATGTAGAAGGTGTTTAGTTGTATCTACAGTTGCTGTGGTCCACATGGTATGTATCTATTTCTTTGTCCACATGTTTTCACCACGTTTGTTTGATTTTATTTATTTTTCTCAGTTTGTTTCAATCATCACCTCAGTTTAATTTTGTTACTTTTAGTTTAATGGCTCTTCATGACAAATATTTCTATCAAGCCAGACGATTTACTACGACTTGATGAGAACAAGGTCATAGGGAGAAAAGCTGCTAGATCCTTAAGGTACTTTAGACAATTGAATTTGGATGGGAAAGCTGATGATGATGCTGATGATGTAAGCGATGATGAAGTGGATACATATGATGAGCACCTCGATGGGGAGGTCGATGGTACTGCTCTAGCTACTGCCGCAGCAGTAGCTACACCAGTAGTTACGGCTCCAGCAGTGCTGGATCCGTCCTTCTCTCCAAAGCTTCTACAAACTAATTCTGCTACCTACATTCCTCAGGAAGACATAACATCAACTTATATCCCCCGAGAAAAGTCAGTTACTCCTGGTTATACTCCAGAGTCTTTTGTTGAAGAATCAGATAAGGATCCCAATAGAAAGTTCAGTTCCGCTACATATATACCCCATGAAGAGAAGGAAGATCGAGATCTTCCTTTGCCTCGACATTTAACTGCAGACTTGGAGTATGATCATAATTCCTCGGGAAAGATTACCAAGGTCATTGAAAAGGATATTCTGGAGAAATTACCTCCTCCTAACATTTATCCATTGACAGTAGAGTTACGACCTTTTAAGAATAAAGTAGGTGGTCATACGGCTATTTTTTCCTTTTCCAAGCAAGCTGTGTGTAAGGTTTTGCTAAATCAGGAGAATTTGTTTTACGAAATTATCGAATTGAAACATCCTAATTTACTACAGTTCATGCCCAAATATATTGGAGTGTTGAATGTGCGGTATTCTTCCATGATTGCTAACTCGCCGGTGATGAATGACCAGCCAGAGGTTGTCCTAGATGATAATAAGCATATTATTCCCAATAGTTTGTGGAAACATTACTCGAATTCATTGCCTTCCCCATCTCCTAAATTTTCATTGAATAATTCACCTCCAGACGATTTTGATTTGAATGATGAGAAGTTGGGGTCGACCTCGATTAATTTGGACTTGCAGGAGAAGGTATTGAAAGAGGTATTTCAACCGATGGATGAGGAGGTGTTTTCAATGGATGAGGATGATCACTATCCGGACCATAGTGGGAATCGGTATCATCATGATATTGAGAAGGATGACTATCCGGAGGATAGTGAAAATCGGGAGAATCAGAAGAATCATCATTCGAATGAGAATAATCATAATAATAATAATAACCATTGTTCTTCGGTCCCCCGAGTTACATCGATTCCCCAATCCCTAATCACATCTCCCTCAACAGTATTATCTCCCAGTATACGCAAACACACCAAATTCGAACGGTTTATCTTGTTGGAGGATTTGACGACAAACATGAAGAAACCATGTGTCTTGGACTTGAAAATGGGGACACGACAATACGGTATTGAAGCGTCGCCCACAAAACAAGCATCTCAAACCCGCAAATGTAAATCTACGACTTCACGAATCTTGGGGGTCAGGATTTGTGGGTTGCAGATTTACAACAAAATCAATAATCATTGTTTGATTAAAGATAAATATTTCGGCAGAAGAATCAAAATTGGCAAACAGTTCTGTAAGATTTTGGCCAAATTCCTTTATAATAACCATGATAATTATTCAATCTTGATCAAAATCCCCCAGTTAATCGATCAATTCCGAGAATTATACCTGTTGTTCCAAAATTTAATCAATTACAGAATGTATGGGTCTTCTATTCTAATCATGTACGACTCGAGTTCTACAAAAGTTACGATAAAAATTATCGATTTCGCCCAATCAGTCATACCCGAAGTTGATAATGGGTCTAATTATCATCGTAATGTTACCATCCCCCCACACCACCAAAACTCCCCTGATAATGGCTATTTACGGGGGTTATCATCATTAATATATTATTTCAAATCGATATTCAAAATTATTACAAAAATCGATTATATCGACTCAAATCAAGCCAATGAAGTGATTAAAAATAATCAGGAATTATATAAAACTACTTCTAACCAATGGCTTCAGGATTATGCCGAAAATGATGATGATAATGAAATTGATGCTGATCAAGATTCACTCGACCCGTTTGATATTGATTTTCATCAAGATTTAAATGATGAAAATATTTCTGAATAATTTCATATGAAATTGTTCTCATAATGTATATACTTACTTAGCATTGTATATCTATAATCAACGTATTCTAATTGATGTTAACTTCACTATTACAACCACATTTCTAAATTGTCTGTATAGGTCACGTGGCTAGCCCAGCGATGAGCATCTATCAAATTTAACCTAAAGAATTGTTAGTAGCTAAAAACCATATACAATGTCCGACGATGAAGCATATGATATTGCTGGGTCATTGGCTTTAGTAGGCCGTGACGCAGATTCGGAATCTGACTATGGTTCAGATGACGAAAATGGTGAATTACAAGATATTATTGAATCTGATGATGAAGAAACTAAAGATAAAACAGAAAAGAAAGCAAAGAAACCAGTTGAAAAGAAGAGGAAATTGAATGATACCACTGCCTTCCCTACACTTGAAATGTCCGACAATGAAGAGGACGAATCGAAAGATATTGCTGCATATTTTACTCAAAATAACCCCCAAGCTAAGAAAGCTAAATCAGGGACATTTGCTTCCTTTGGTTTCTCTAAATTCTTGTTAAGTAATATTGCTAAAAAGGGGTATAGACAACCTACTCCGATTCAAAGAAAAACAATCCCCTTGATTATGGACAATCGAGATGTCGTGGGTATGGCTAGAACCGGGTCTGGTAAAACGGCTGCATTCACATTACCTGTGGTGGAAAAGTTGAAAACCCATAGTGCTAAAGTTGGTATTAGAGCTGTTTTCTTATCACCTGCTAGAGAATTGGCTTTACAAACTTATAGACAAGTTAAAGAATTCACTAAAGGTACAGATTTAAGATCAATTATCTTAACTGGGGGTGATTCTTTAGAAGAACAATTCAACTCAATGGTATCTAACCCAGATATTATTGTCGCAACCCCGGGTAGATTTTTACATTTAAAAGTTGAAATGGATTTAGATTTAAGAACTGTCGAATATATTGTTTTTGATGAAGCTGATAGATTATTCGAAATGGGTTTTGCTGAACAGTTGAATGAATTGTTAGCTGCTTTACCAGCTTCAAGACAGTCGCTTTTATTCTCGGCTACTTTACCAAGTACCTTAGTTGAATTTGCTAAAGCTGGTCTTACCAACCCAGTTTTAGTCAGATTAGATACTGAAACCAAAATCTCGGAACATTTACAAATGGCCTTCATTACTACAAAAAAGAATGAACGTGAAGCTAATTTGTTATACATCTTGCAAGATGTTATCAAATTGCCGTTAGGAACACAAGAACAATTGAAAAAACTTCGAGATTTAGATAAAAGATCCATGGAATCGGACGAAGAAGATGAACAAGAAACTAAAGATGGTAAGAAAAGAAAATTCAAATTCAAAAAGGAAAGATTACCACCAGCTAATCAATTACCTTCCGAACATTCAACAATTGTTTTCGTGCCAACTAAACATCATGTTGAGTATATTACAACATTGTTAAAAGATGCTGGTTACTTGGTATCTTACATTTATGGTACATTAGATCAACATGCAAGAAAAAATCAATTGTACCAATTTAGAATTGGTTTGACCAATATTTTAGTTGTAACTGATGTGGCAGCTCGTGGTATTGATATTCCTATT
Source organism: Candida sp. Y128-05E (assembly GCA_037042355.1). Taxonomy (NCBI): domain Eukaryota; kingdom Fungi; phylum Ascomycota; class Pichiomycetes; order Serinales; family Debaryomycetaceae; genus Candida; species Candida sp. Y128-05E. The sequence goes on along the minus strand of JAXQKE010000005.1, from coordinate 100,367 downwards.
TTGGCGAATGTCATTAACTTCTCATTACCAGGCTCTTCCAAGATTTTCATTCATAGAGTTGGTAGAACTGCAAGAGCTGGTAATAAAGGTTGGGCCTACTCCATTGTTAATGAAAAGGAATTGCCATACTTATTGGATTTAGAATTATTCTTGGGTAAGAAAGTATTATTAACCACTATGCATGAGAGAAAGTGTGAACTTTTGAAAGAACGTGATGGTGATAAATACGTCGAACCTAGAGTTTCGTACACTGATAGATTGGTTTTAGGTTCTGCCCCACGTCTCAGTGTGGAAAACTGTCAAGAATTATATGATAATTTATTAAGAAATCATTATGAACTTAAACTTATTAGGGACGTCTCTTTGAAAGGGGAGAAATTATACCATCGTACAAGACAAGCTGCATCAAATGAATCATTAAAGAGATCAAAAGAAATTGTGGTTACTGGTACATGGGATGAACAAAATATATTATTTGGACCAAACTTGGAAAGGGAAAAGGATAAATTCTTAGCTAAGTTGGAACAAAGGCATACCAAGGACACCGTGTTTGAATTCAATAAAAAGGGACATGATAGAGACGAAAATAGTTTTTCAGAATTTATGCAGAAGAGGAGGAAACAATTAGCTCCTATTCAAAAGAGAGCAAAGGAAAGACGTGAATTGCTAGATAAAGAAAGGGTAGCAGGTTTGAGTCATGGTATTGAAAATGAGATTTTGAATCAAGATGGTGAAGTTGGGTATTCTTCTATTCATTTGGACGATGCTGATGAAGATGTATTGAAAGAAACGTTTGAAGATGCTGACCAAATCGAGTACGACAAAAAACAAAAGAAGAAGTCATTTAGAGACGATAAATTCTTCCTTAGTCATTATGCCCCAGCTTCCGTCATTCAAGATCAACAATTACAATTGGGAAATTCCTTTTCAAAAGAAGCATCTAGTGCCACTTTTGATTTAGCTAATGATGAAAAAGCTACTGGAAACAAACAAGTTATGCAATGGGATAGAAAGAAAGGGAACTATGTCAATGCTCTCTCTACTGATAAGAAGTATATTATTGGTGAAAGTGGTAAGAGAATACCTGCTACATATAAATCAGGTAAATTCAATGAGTGGAAGAAACAAAGAAACATTCAACCTGCTAAGGTTGGAACTGTTGAAGTTAATACTGGAAAGACTGACCAAAGATTCAAGCATAAAAAGGTCACCGCACCTAAGTTACCCGATAAATACAGAGATGATTATCATAAACAAAAACAAAAGGTTGTGAAAGCTACTGATTCTGGTTTACGGGTTAAGGGTTATAATAGACCAGGTCAACAACAAGAAATAAGATCTACTGAACAGATTCGTAAAGGAAGAGCTCAAAAAGAAAACAGAAAGGCCAAGAATGCTCGTCCTAGTAAAAAGAGAAGATAAATATATCGAAAGGTTGAATAGTTTTTATTTCTATGTAAATACATTACTTAATAATAAGTTATCATGAAAACAAATTTTGACATTGTAGATTAATCGACTGATTATCGGTCATCTCTTCTACCATATGGATGGTAACCGCCTCTTCTTTGGTAACCACCTCTACCGCCTCTGCCACCTCTGCCACCTCTTGAATTTCCAGATGGACCAGATGGTGGGGCTCTTCTAGGACCCTTAGGTACGTTCATTCTTCTACTATCTCTGTGGGGATTGTCATATCTGCCATAAGATCCAGATGAACCTTGGTCGTAACCAGAATTATAATCATCTCTGTCGTCTTGTTCATTTTGTTCTGGTTGCTCTTGTTGTGCTTGAGGATTCAATGGTTGTTCTGGTTGTTCACCAGATTGACCGTCTTGTTCAGCATCAGGGACTTGGCCTTGGGCAGCAGCGGCTTGCTGTTGCTGTTGGTACATATACCATTGTTGCATTCTTTGCCAATATTCCATCATTTCTGGAGTTGGTTGCGCCATACCAGCAGCCCCTGCACCATATGCAGCTTGTGGTTGCTGATATTGATTTTGTCCATAAGCACCGTAACCATATTGTTGCTGTTGCTGTTGTTGCTGTTGTTGCATTTGGTTTTGTTGGTGTTGACCTCTTGGTTCGGCACGTTTGACTTCCATAGATTTACCTTTCAAAGTCAAGTATTTGTTGACAGTGACTCTGTCAACGGCTTCAGGAGAGTCATAAGTAATAAAACCAAACCCTCTTGATCTACCGGTATCTTTATCAATCATCAATTGGGCGTCGATGATACTACCAAAAGTAGCAAAGAAATCGTAGAATTCCTTTTCATTTACCATGGGGTCAATACCACCCACAAAGATCTTACCAACTTTATCTTGTTCTTCTCTAGCGATGGCTCTTTTGGGGTCGATTAATTTCCCGTCCAAGATATGATCGGTTTTAATAACTTCATCGACTGATCTTGGGTCGGCAAAAGTTAAAAACCCGAAACCTCTCGATTTACCAGAATGGTTGTCTCTCATGATGGTATGGTCGACAACTTCACCGTATTTGGAGAAATAGTTAACCAACACCTCTTCAGTGGTGTCCCAATTAAGACCACCGACGAACATTTTACCGGAATCTTTACCAATAGCGGATGGTTGGAAACCAGGCTGTTGTTGAGGTGGCATTGGAGCTTGCATACCCATTGGAGGCATTGGAGGCTGACCAGGCATTTGTTGCATTTGCTGACCAGGCATTGGATACCCACCCATTGGCATTTGAGGCATGGCCATTGGGGGTGGGACAGCGGAGGCTGGTGCGGTAGCTGTAGTAGGGGTAGCTGTTTGGGAAGCAGGGGTAGCAGTTTGGGAAGCTTCAGCATCAGGGACTTTTCCTTCATTCGATTCTTCCTTTACACTAGTTTCATCTTGAGTTGAGGTACTGGTAGGTTCAGTAGGCTGGTATTCAGCTTCAGTTGATTCTTCTTTTGGCTTTGTTTCATCTTTTTTTTCATCTTTTACTTCTTCATCGCCATAGATATCCTCAAAAAGAGCTTCATCTTCATCATAATTAGACATGGTTATTGATATTGTTATATAACGGACTAGCTATTGTACAAATCTTTTTTTATTGAGATTTCCTTTTCAAATTGATTGAATTGTAAAATTATAGTAAAATTTTATTGACAGTAATTATGGAGTACTTAACTAAACACACCTATGTAGTGTTATTATATAATCTAATGTACTTTTCAATAATACTTCACTAAAACAACAAAATAACTTAATCTATCAACTTTGTATTGATGGATTTGATTATATTCTATCGTTTGATTAAAATGAATATCTATTCAGTCTACTTGTCGTTGGTGGCCAGTTTTTTTTTATTCCATTTGAAGATATTGAACAAGACACGACTTTTGATGGGGGTTTGTTATTAGATATTGACGATTAGGTATAAGAGTTATCACTTAGTCAATGAGTTTATTATATTCAAATTGGTTGAGTTAATGTACTAGAGCTTTGAATTATTTGAATTTCGACATTTTCGATGAATTTAAGTTTTTTGATTGAATAATTGGTTATTTCTTGTGGTTTTTTTGCTACATTGGTTAATGATATTTATCTAGGTATTTATATAGTTTGTATTGTAGTCACTAGTTCTCTCACTACATTTCATTTACTCCTATGCAAAGTTGTTGCAAAAATGGCTGCAATTTTTGAGATGAGGAAAAAAGTTAAAACTGGTTGATAGATAGGTAGAGATCATGAAGGACTATTTGATTTACTTTGCACAGGCATTCCCTAACTTCCGAATAGCGGAAATTGAATCGTTAGCTGATTTACATGGTTTCTCTGTAGATTTATCTAACCACGATGAATCTAATCCGTTTTTGATAATACAGCTTGAAAACGATGAACAAGCAAAGAAAATTATGGAAAGATCCATTTTAGCGAAAGGGATATATGAATTATGGGGTACTGGTCACACTTTAGAAGAATTACATGCCAGCACTCAGGAAAAATCTCAAGATAAGTTTGCATTGTATGAGAATTCATCATTCAAATTTGATGTGTTGGGATTCATGGGTTCCAGAACTAGAGAGGAGAAATTTGAAATGATTGAATCATTCAAATTCTTGGATTTCAAAGGGAAAGTCAGTATGAAAAACCCCGATGTTGTATTTACAATTTTGGAAGAATATTTGGTCGATGCTGGCCAAGTTAAAGCATCCAAACCAATCAATCTTTGGTTTGGGAGAGAAGTTCAATTATCAGCTAGAAGCAACGGTGTGCTTGAAAAATACGACTTGAGTAAACGTAAATACATTGGTACCACTTCGTTCGATGCTGAATTATCTTTGGTAAGTTGTAACATTGGTCAAGCAGATAAATTCAAGATCGTTTACGATCCTTTCGTGGGAACGGGTTCGTTCTTAGTTGCCGCTGCCAACTATGGGGCTATCACTATTGGGTCTGACATTGATATCAGATCAATCAGAGGCAAATCAGATAAGTGTAACTTGCAAGCAAATTTCGATCAATATGGCACTTCGTTACATTTACTTGATTTATTAACCATGGATTTCACCAACAACGCATTAAGAGAAGATTTAGTCATCGATACTATTGTATGTGACCCACCCTATGGTGTAAGAGAAGGTTTGAAAGTATGTGGAGCCAAAAATGAAGAGAAGGCTGCCGGGAGACAAGATAAAATTATCGATGGTGAAATTGCTTATTTAAGACGTGATTTCATTGCTCCCAAGAAACCATACGAATTATCCAAGCTTTTAGAAGATTTACTAGAATTTTCCGCCGAAAGATTACCAATTGGTGGTAGATTAGCTTTTTGGATGCCAACTGCTAATGATGATTTCACAGACAATATTATTCCTCAACATAAACAACTACAATTATTATACAGTTTGGAGCAAGAATTCAATAAATGGTCAAGAAGATTGCTCGTATATGTCAAAAAAGAAGCTGGTTATGTTGGCGAAACTTCTAACGGATTACGGGATCATAAAATAAAAAACTTCAGAGATAGATATTTCAAAAGTTTCAACGATGCTAGTCGTTAAGAATGATTGACATTTTGTATCATACATAGACAGATTATAGATCTAAAAAAAATAGCAAACTCAAAAAAATGTAACATAGAAATCCAAATACTATTGTTCCTTCTAATTGCATGTCATAAATATCTAATAGATAGGTCTTCATATTGTGGTATTTTAATTGCATACCAAAAGATTTTCGTTGGTCTTTGCGACATTTTTGCAACAATCCATGCGCTTGAACCTCCCAAATGCATAAAACATGGCGTATTTATGGCATATTGTTGTATTTAACAGAAGCCCTGAGGAGAGGGGATGGGTAAGATCCGTAATTTTGGTCCTTCTAAGTACATAATTTTAATCTGATCACTCTGGATTCAGTATATAAATTGCTACCAATTCCTGTAATTAGAATGGTATACACATATCAATTATGATTTCTCCAACTCAATTACCAACTACTCAAGTCACTAACAACTATTTCAAAACTCGTGAACCTAGAGTGATCAATGTCTCTAGTAATGCTGCCAATGAAGATGTTCGTTTTGCTGATTGGGACAATTTTGCCTTTGCCCCAATTAGAGAATCAACCGTTTCTAGAGCCATGACTAGAAGATACTTTGCTGATTTAGATAAATATACTGAATCCGATGTTGTTATTGTTGGAGCTGGTTCTGCCGGTTTATCTGCTGCTTATGTTTTAGCTAAAAACAGACCCGACTTGAAGATCGCCATTATCGAAGCCAGTGTTAGTCCTGGTGGAGGATGTTGGTTAGGGGGTCAATTATTCTCAGCCATGGTTTTAAGAAAACCTGCCCATTTATTTTTAGATGAATTGGACATTGCTTACGATGACGAAGGTGATTATGTTGTTGTTAAACATGCCGCTTTATTCATGTCTACCTTATTATCCAAAGTCTTACAATTTCCAAACGTTAAATTATTCAATGCTACTGCCGTTGAAGATTTGATTACTCGTCGTGACGAGAATACTGGTGAATTAAGAATTGCTGGTGTTGTGACCAATTGGACTTTGGTCGCTTTGAACCACGATACTCAATCTTGTATGGATCCAAATACCATTAATGCTAATGTTATTTTATCCACCACTGGTCATGATGGTCCATTCGGGGCTTTCTCAGCTAAAAGATTACAGGAATTAGGTAAAGCTCCTAAAGATTTCACTAGTGGATTTACCGCCAATCCAACTCCTCAACCCCAACCATCTGCTCAATCTGCTGCTGGGTTTGAACTTGGTGGTATGAGAGGTTTAGATATGAACAAAGCTGAAGATGCAATTGTCAAAGGTACAAGAGAAGTAGTTCCAGGTTTGGTTATTGCCGGTATGGAATTGGCCGAAGTCGATGGGTCTAACAGAATGGGTCCTACCTTTGGTGCCATGGCATTATCCGGAGTTAAAGCTGCTGAATCAGTACTTAATGTACTTGACTTGAGAGCCAAACAAAATGCAGCTTGTTACGGTAACAAATAAATGTTTATTCACCTTAGTTTGTAGTTTATAGCTTGTTTATCGTTTGAATGTTATGAATATGGAAAATACCACTTTGTAGAATTTTGCAGTTGCAACCATCCTGTATGTAAAACCGAATTTTCAACTTTTATCAACTTTCAACTTGGTAGTACTGAAACCTTTAACTACAAATGGCTGAGTTCTTAAAGTATGTTGAGCTTGGAGGATATATTATAGCATTTCGATTGTACTAACTTTTAATTTAGACCTAAAAACACTAATCCCAGAGGGATTCCAGAGGCACCCTTTATTGACAAAGTCGAGAATATAATAAAGGATCCTGAAAATGAGTTTGAAAACACCATGAAAATGTTTCAAGACAGATTACAGCAATACAAATATATGGAAATATCGAAAAAACAACAATTGGCTGATTTGAAAGTGAAAATACCCGATATTGAAAAAAATTTACAGATTATAGATTACATCAAACAAAAGAAGGAAAATGAAGATGATGATGATAAAATCATCAATAGTAATTACGAATTAAATGATACTTTATACATGAAAGCATCTATCGATACTGAAAAATTGGACTCTGTATACTTGTGGTTAGGTGCTGATGTCATGTTGGATTATCCATTAGATGAAGCAGTACAATTATTGAATGACAGATTAGCCAATAACAATACTCAATTACAATTAGTTAAAGAAGATTTGGATTTCTTGAAGGAAAACATCACCACCATGGAAGTCAATACGGCAAGATTATACAATTGGGATGTCGAAAGAAGAAAAAAATCTAAACCAGCTGTATAGTTCAACTTGTATAGTTTGCATTATTCATTAATTTTGTCTATTAAATGGGTAGTAGGCACCCAGTAATATACATTGCCCAGACCAAGAACGACGTGTATACATTGGGTTATCATTCTATAACTGGCACTTTTTATAAACTTTGGTGATATTTGTTTCCGTCGTCATGTCAAGCAAATTGAACCAAATACCAGCACAGTTTGAGAGTTAGAGATCAAATTTGGTCGCCAATAAAATATATTCTTATTCTTATTCTTTCCTTCTCTTTTTAATTCCTAAACGTATCCATCAATTGGCCTGTCAAAGGTCTTACGGGAGTTTCTGCTCTGATTTGACTTTGCGGGTCTTCTTCATCATCATCTTCGTCATTTTCGGGTTCGACGATAATAATTGGATTTTCGGGTTGATTTAATGGTTGATAGGATGAAGGTGATCTTCTGGGGAAATAATCAAACAATTTACTTGGTTGAACGAATAACGAGTATAAAAATTTTGGAATCAAGCTTTTAGGTTTGGGTAATAAGTTATTAATTAACAATTTACCATAGACCAAACCCAAGGTCATGGGGACGATTGATTTAATACCATTGTTCAAAAATAACAACAAGTAAATAATTTGCAAGGGGAAGTGATTTGTAAATGACACTTTTTTCCCTCTTAATTCAATTTCGAATAGATAATTGACGGGGATAAAGTGTTTGTAACATATATAAAAACTTGATAATAACCCAAGAGGACCCGAGGCAATATTGAAGTCCCAGACGGGGAGAAATTCACCGACAAATTTATTTAGCAAATGCACAGCATTCTCCATAATAATTTGACTGAACAAGATCAAAATACTCGAGATAATACTATTGTAACCAAACAAGATTAGCAACAAAGTTAAATATTTTTCATTACCATAGAACCGTTCCAAAGCTTTATAATACCAGAATAACGTAACTACCAAAAGATAATCTGATTCGTTAACAACACTGGTTTGGAAGGATAATAACCTCCAGTATTGATTATAATCCAAAGTATAGCTTAGATTGAATTGGACAAGATATTTCAAATCCAAGATTCCTAGCAAGAGTGGTAGTATAGTTGTAAGAATGACTATTGACTTAGTCACAGGTACATTGGTGAACCCTTTGATTGGAGTTAACTGAGCCATTGTCCTAGTAATCTAAGGTCCTAATTAAAATTATTATAAAGGCAATCGTAAACTGTGTCACGTGGATTGCTTTAAATTTTTATAAAGTTGAATAAATTGTAGTAAAATGATTGAGACGAAGGGTGTAAGCAACAGTAGATAGTTTAATATCATTACTACAATCAAATCACCAACTTTAAATAAAAAAATTATAAAAATGGTTAAATTCTGTACAAAATTTAGAATAACAAACAAAATACCCATAAACCAAAATTTATCTACATCCATAGGCATTTTCATTTAAGATTCCCCTAAAAGTCTAAAGAAATCAATGTATGGTGCCATAATTTCAAGTTGAGTTAGTCAAATACTCGTTATACTTGTAAAAGATATATACCTAATATACTCCTTAAAAAAAGAACAATTAAGAGGATTATGTATGATAAAATATAAAAATATATCTAATTCCAACAGAAATGAATTAGTTTTGGTAATGGATCTAATTTACACCTAAGAAAAAGAAATTAGTAATTACTTCCCCAGTTTGTTTAAAGTGTAAGATTTATAATTGATATACTGAGAATCTTTTGCAACCATACTAATATTTATAAACAATGAAAATAATAGTACATTAATATTGCAAATCCACCTAGAATACAATAAATATAACAAACATTAAGTATACCGACATTAATTATATTCGACATTTCTGTCGTCCTCCCCGTATTTCTTACCTTTATAGGTTTCTATGACACTATTTCTCTGTGCTGCATATAATTCTAATAAAATGTCGTACGACATTTGTCGTATTTTTTTGAGAAATTATTTTTTCGCCTCTTCACACGACCTGAAATTTTCAATGGCATCAAACTTTTTCAAGAAGTGAAAAATTTTTATTTACAACTTCTATTATATATCAAAGAAACAAAAATGGGTAGAGATCACACTTCAAAGCAACACGCTAGATCAGGACACAGAGAAGCTCCTAAGTCAGACAATGTCTACTTAAAAATGTTGGTTAAGTTATACGCTTTCTTAGCTCGTATGTAATTATTTAATAGTTCCGTGGCTTTTAACACTGCATCTTATGATGTATAGAATATGATTGCTATAATGGTTTGATTACCATTATGGTTGATTTGTCAAGTTTACTTGATTTTTTATGTATTTTATTCCTGGTCAATGAACATATTGACAAAACAGGTTTAATTTACTATAAGTCCTTAGCGAGTGATTTTATTGCGATAGCTAAGTAATCATCTTCTGCGAGTACAATTTCATTGTGCGCTTTGAGCAGAATTTCAAATACTAACTAATTTTAGGTCGTACTGATGCCCCATTCAACAAGATCATCTTAAGAGCTTTGTTCTTATCTAAAGTTAACAGACCACCTGTTTCTGTCTCTAGAATCGCCAGATCTTTGACTCAAAAAGGTGCTTCTGATAAAACTATTGTTGTTGTCGGTACCGTCACTGACGATAACAGATTATTGGAATTCCCAAAAACCACCATTGCCGCTTTAAGATTCACTGCTTCCGCCAAAGCTAAGATTGTCAAAGCCGGTGGTGAAGCCATCACTTTGGATCAATTAGCTTTAAGAGCTCCAAAAGGTCAAAACACCATGATCATCAGAGGTCCAAGAAACTCCAGAGAAGCCGTCAGACACTTCGGTATGGGTCCTCACAAAAACAAGGCTCCAAGAATCATGTCTAAAGGTAGAAAATTCGAAAGAGCTAGAGGTAAGAGAAACTCCAGAGGTTTCAAAGTTTAAGTTGGTTAAGCTTTTTGTCTCGTTTTTAGGTTTTAGGTAGCATAATATATATTAATATAAATGGTATCGAATATAAAACAACGCTAGTGCGAAGCGCTAGGTTTGTTTGTAGAATAAGTGTATAAGATATAAGTAATCCCAGTAGCTTTAGATTTGATTTCCCCATAAAATCACCATTTATTAAATCCACAATTTTTTGTGTGGTGTTGTTTTTTACAGCTCTGAGAAAGTGTTGCAAAATCAATCATTTAATGGAATGGCAGAGTTTAGCACAGCATGAATGGTAATGAAGAGAACAAAATAACATTCCAGTCGTTGCCTGATGATATACTAATCAGAATAATCTATTGGTTAACCAATGGTGCTGTTGATCGGTTCAAATCAATCGATTTAGCCAAATATTATTATCAAACGCCGGATCAAGATACCAATTTAATCAACTTGTCAGCTACCTGTAGTAGTCTACGGTGTCTAATAGGTCCATATATATTCAATCATGTGAGTTTGGTTCGTTCTAATCAGGTAGATGTTATTTTAAAGACTTATCAGTCAAGTGTTGATAAGAGTAAGGATAAGGAGGCATATACACAGCAAATGTTGCAATTCCCCCGATATACCTATAGCTTCCATCAATTTGTCACATATTTAGAGTGTGGTAATAGCATTGTCCCCCGGATCAATAACATGTTTCCAAATTTACAAGTACTAAAAATATTAGATGAAGCCGATACGTTGGAGATTGGTTTGAAGCGAGTGAAATACTTGTCAATCAACTTTTGTACGTTATTGAATTTGAACAAATTTGATACCCTTTATCGATTGGATTTACTAATTGATTTTGATCAGTTAAGAAATAAAGATTTAAGTATTCCATACAACTTCCCCAGTTTAAAAGTGTTCAATTTGTTCTTGAACAAACCATATGTGATTAACTACGCAATAGTGTTGGATTGGCTCACTAAAGTCACCACCTCTGCCAACTTGACCACAATCAATTTCCGGTTGTTGAAATCAAGAAACATGGGCAATAATATTTCTTATAATTGGAAGATTTACAGCTGCGCTAGATACGGATATACTATTGGCCATTATACTGGTTCGAAGTTGATTGACATTATCAATAATGTTCAGAATATCGGGCTTGATTTACTCATATTGCAAGAATTGATATTCCCCCTTGGTTACTGGGATAAAATTAGTACGATAATTTCGAAAACTTTAACCATAATAGAACCATATCTTGGTGTACCACAATTGTCCAATCCATCCAAAGACTCAATTTATAAATTCATAACATCCACCAATGTCACCAGGATAAAATTCAAATTCGGCGAAGTCATTGATCAAGCTGATCTACAAGCATTAAACTTAATGACTGATTTAGTAACTTATCTCGGTAAAGAAGTACCAATCCTGAAAGTAGAAATAGAAAAGAGTTGGTCTGTAACCGATGAAATTATGATACGTGATCATTATAATTCGCTAGTAAATGATCCATTCAAAAATAAACAAAAACTCAATCATGCCACTACATTTGCTAAACTATCATTTAATTCACCTCGTTTTAGAGTTAATGATGTTTATTCCATTGATTATTCCCCTGCCATACCTACTTTACACTTGATGGATACAAATTTTGACGATTCGTTCTGGTCAGTTGAATCGTCTAAATTAGAATTGGAACAGTACTCGATGGCGCCGCGAAAATTAAGTAGTATATGGGACTAGACCACTAAATCCATTTGTTCCGTCTAATGGGAGTTGTAATGCCTATTCACTTTTTGCAGCCATATTTAATCACGTGATTCTGCTTTGTTTTGTGACTGTCATTTTATTTTGACGAAAAATTGAAAATTCCTGCGTATAATTTTTTTTAGTCTCCTACAAAAAAGTGAAAATTGTTCCCAAGTATAGTTCTGATTCTTTACCCTTAGAATATTATAAAGACAAGATGGCCGGTGTATCAGTTAGGTATGTTCAGGTGACTTCTTTATACTGTCGTGGTGGATAGAGAGAGTGGATTTGAATGATACTCAGCAAATGTTGATGTTGAATTCAGATTTATTCGAAAACGTTTATATGTATTGTATAAAATTACTTGGTTCACCAGTAATGCTATACAATTATTATTACACTCTATCCGTAGACAGTAGACATGATTAAACTTTCTTTTTACTAACAATTACAGAGACGTTCCAGCTCAAGAATTCATTAATGCTTATGCTCAATTCTTACAAAGACAAGGTAAATTAGAAGTACCAGGTTACGTTGACATTGTCAAAACCTCTGCCGGTAACGAATTACCACCTCAAGAAGCTGAAACTTGGTTTTACAAAAGAGCTGCCTCCGTCGCCAGACACATCTACTTAAGAAAACACGTCGGTGTTGGTGCTTTAAACAAATTGTACGGTGGTGCTTTAAACAGAGGTTTCAGACCTCACAGACACGTTGATGCCTCTGGTTCTATCAACAGAAAAGTTTTACAAGCTTTAGGTAAAATCGGTGTTTTAGAAATCTCTCCAAAAGGTGGTAGAAGAATCTCCGAAAACGGTCAAAGAGATTTAGATCGTATTGCCGCTCAAACTTTAGAAGATGACGAATAAGTTATTTCCTGCTAGTTTATTGCATGTAATATTTTAATCAATTTTTTAATCATTTAATTTTATGTAGGCGTTTGGGAATAAAAATTTTTATAAAATATCTTGTACTTGTATTGTTAACTACTTATTCAAATCGTATACATCTTGAGCTACTTGTTGACCTTGACGTTGTTTCATCAATAGATCAGAACCCAATGGCAAATGAATCCACTCCAATGGAGTCTCAATCGGTAATTCATCAATCCATTCTTCATAGTTCTCAATCACATTCCCATCAGGGCAATGTAATACATCATCTGATCCATCTTTGATTAAATTGAAATCTGAATTATACGAATTGACAGTAAAGTAATAATTTGCCAAATCAACAATGTATTGTAAATCTTTGGATTCATCAATCTTGGAACCATATGTAATTTCACCTAACAAATAGGCTAGACATTGCCAATTTATAGATTTCGTTCGATCATGTTCAAATACTTTATCAATGACATTCAACCCTACTTCAAAGTCTGAATCATTGATATCGTATTTTTGACTAAAAGATATCGTGCAATATCTCATTCTTTCAATTATAATCGAATGGTACCATACCAATAAAAAATAAACATGTTTTAAATCACTCGAAGCTCGACTGAATTTTTCCTTTCCAATATATTTGAACGTTTCAAACATTGTAGTTCTCAACCCCAATTCATTCTCAAACATCAATACCTTGGATTTAGTTATTAGACCATTTGGTATTATTGAGGTCGTATTACAAGTTATAAATAATTTGAACTGGGAATTTAATTCAACATCATCAAGAATCTTGATTAATCGTTTAATCCATTCTGGTGACATTTGAATGTTCTGTAACAATACCCAATTCCCACTCGTAGATGCCAGTTCAAGCTGCTTACTAGCTATTTCCACCCCTTCTTTTGAACCCATGGAAATAATCACTAATTTCTTATCCTTAGCAAGACCTTCAATTTTCATAGTAGGGTCCACACCTTCGGGTGATGCAATCAAAATTATATTGGATAGCGCATAGTCGGAGCCTTCCACCCAGTATTCAATTGTAAATTTGGATGAATAATGACCTACACCTGTAGATAAGTAACTTGTGGCGAGTTGGAAACTATCCATGATCCCACCAATTTTTGTATTTGATTCATAGAGTGCTGAAATCATATTTCCCAACACACTTATTGTAGGATTGTCTTGATTCATTTCAATAATATGATTAATACCATCCGTTGTTGGTGTTACATATTTATCACGTTTTGCACAACAACTATCGAATAAACCTAAAACAGAATTTTCATCCAAACCGTTCTTAATTCCAAACATTATTGAAATCAATGTATCTTTAAATGGCTTACCAATTTCCACATCATTGAAATCCATAGTCAAGCAAAGTGCAAAGACTATCTTATGGAGATAAGTCAACGAAGGTGAAATAATTGCAAATATCTCCTTATACAAATCGTTAACGATTTTCGAAATATCATTAGATCCCGCATTCAACCTTAAAACAGACATGAAAGTAGATATAAATAGATCTAATGAAAAGTCATAAAATCTACTGAGATTACTCAATTTTTGAATTGTGATGAACAATAATGATGAGTGATTAGCCAAATCAACAAATGCAAGTCTGGCTTGTTGAACATTAGCCATTATTTCAACTGTATCACCTAATTTGATATCAATTTTTGTGGTTTCAGATTTCAAATTTTCTAATGTTTCGATAATCACATCATCATCAAGAATATTTCCTTCGCAACTACTTAATGAATCAAGTAAATTCGTTTCGAGAATATTCAATTGAACATAATATTCACCTCTCAATGACACAATTTCATTTCTCTTTTCTTCAACTTCTGGTTCGACTTCTTTCAATGTCAAATCAAGTACTTTCGATTGAAGACTTCCACTTGTAATCGAGAAGTTAACAATTGTTGTTCTGGATGCAACATCTGGACTAAGATTAATTTTTGGATCCCTAGTATGCAAATATAGTTTGAAATCTGCAGAGAAATCAACAAGTTGGTCACCCAACGCAATAAGAGATCGACCACCATTCTTTTGTACTTCCCTTCTGAGAACTGAATCTAACAATGGATCATAATGTTCTGCATCTTGTATTATTATTATTCCTCCAAATCTTAAAGCATTCTCAAGTTGCTTAACAAACCCATCATATAGAAAACTGGTTATAACCACCTTTTTCGATTTATACAGATTGACAATTACTTCAATTATTGAGTTCGATGGATCAATAATTAAAGGAGTCTCAGCATATTTCATGGTGATGAAATTATCAACATTCAAATCATCATTTGTCAAACCGCAGCCCTCCCATTCTAATATCTCACTTCCTCTGCATAAATAGTTAGACAAAGTTGTGGCATCATCAAAAACAATGTTAGCACTTTTAAGTTTCGTCTTGATGGCATTATACAAAATCGATCTTCCTTTCAGATCATATACACCACCATATACTATCATAGATGCAACCAAAAGTGTATCTCCGACTAATTTTGATCTCAAGATACCAAATTTTTCAATACTTTGCTTCCATCTCTCCCTTTCAGTAGTCAAATTTTCAATAAGCTTAGTGCTTCTGTGCACCTTCTTTTCCACGATTCTCATCTCGCTCTTGATTCTCTCTGCATCACGAATCAATTCACTATAATCCTCTTTATATTTCTCAATACTTTGTTCCAACTCTTTAATCATCTCCTGAATAGCAATAAGTTGAGCCTGTGCTTTCTTTGTTTGACCTTCAAGAGCATATACTTCGGCCTTCATCGGTCCAATATCTTGCAAGATCTTTGAATGACATAATTGGGCAATTACCCACTGAACCAACGGGCCACAGGCTTTACTTGCCCTGTACACTGTTTCGAAGTTGTAGTCTGGTCTTTCTAAGTATTCATGCTCCATATATTCACGAAGTTCGTTGGTGAGCTGCTGTTCACAATCAAAATTGACGATATTTGGTATAAAGTCATCTCGACGAACAATCAACTGAACGTCTCTCCAACTTGTTACTTCATATCCAAGCAAGATACAGACTGATTCCATTGTTACTTTCACTGCATTAGGTGGATTCGACATACTTCTCATTTCTGTCAAGTGTTGCTTTTTGATATTTTGAACTCCTCTCTGTGCTTCAAGAACTGCGGGTTCGGCTGCCTCCAAATCTTTCATGACCAAAGATTTACGTTTCAAGATTTCACGCTCTTGTCTTTCCAATTCCTCTTGTGTTGCTATCGAAAATTCTTGTTTCCGTTCTGCCTCATTTTGCTCTGTAAGCATGTTGTTCAACATAACTTTTGCCTCTTGATCTTTGGCCCTCAAAGTTTCTTGTTTTCGGGACAACTCAACTTTCAATTCATTCACTTGTATAACCGTCTCTCGAAGCTTGTCTAGACCAGTACTCACGTGTCTTTGATTTTCCTCTAATTCAAAAAGTTTCAAGTTGAAAATATCAATGAATTGTGAAATGAAAGTCATAAAATGCTTTGGCACTTTTTGGAAATCGAATGTTGGATGATAGTCCGTTTTCAAACAGTGAATAAACACTATGACATCCACCAAAATATCCCTAAAGGAAGTAATACTTCCTACCGCATATTTCTCGTAACTCGACGGGACTGAATATATAGACATATCAATTGGAATAGGCTCTATCAATTTGGTGGATATATCAACTAATGAATGTACCGACCAATCTCCCATCCAGGAAAGAACACATCTATTGAACAAAGCCGGCGAAGATATTACTCTGGGCCTATTGGAGTTCTTCATGTCATTGATATTGAAAACAACGTGCAAATTCGTAGACACTTGTGTTGAAAACCAACTGTATAGTTCAGCGTGACTATCAAGCAACAACCCTTGGGCTTGAGTTTGCTCTAGGCACAAATTCATCAAATTCGTAAAATCATCTTCCTCGAATAAGCCTGGAATCTCTGAGTTTGCAAGCAACGTATTCATCCGCTCAATAAATGAGGTCTCCATAATACTTGACTCGTCAATCATGAAGCAAATCTTCTCACCCTGTGCACATCTAATCAATATACTTCTTAGGTTCGCATCAAAATCTTTGATTCCATAGTTTCTATTCACCTTTAGTTGAACCACCTTCAAACCGTTAATCCAAGCAACAAATTTACTCAATGTTGACTTACCACTTGTACATGTTCCGACTAAAATCATGTGCCCTTGTGATTGTCTCAAGACACGATCAATTCGTAAAGCGTTATCTAAAAGACTTTCATGAAGCACTAGATCAACTTCGATTTCCTCTTCACTAAACGTTTTTAGCCTGTCAGATATAAATTGACTCAATTCGTTCTCAGCCACGGATTTGTAGTTGTGACTTAACCAATCGGAAAAGAGAATGGGTTCTTGGATAATTTTGATTGTATCAGTAGATGGGAAAAATTCAACGATTATCTGTTTAAACAAATCCTTTGTCCAATTTCGCTCCCATTCGCCAGCAAGTCGATCATAGAACAAGCGTAACCCCTCATGAAACCATAATCTAATCAATGCTGGCAATTCCATGTAGTCAGATATTTTCAAAGCCTCCAACAATCCTCTAGACCAACGTGTGAGCTCACGCGGAGAATAAATGTAGTGGTTCTGTAGATCTGATGTTAATTTGGATTTAGTTCTGAGGTATACCTCAATCATGGCATCTGTGATAGAATCTGTGAAGCCACGCAAGTCTGGAACATACTTCATTACTGCCAAATTAAACGACTTGTAGATCTGTTTCAATGAAGTTTTGCCTGGGTAATCCACCATAATCAATGAAGCATGACGCAAAAATCTATTGGTAAGAATATTACGGCCAGGGTCGTTTGGTGAATTACATGCTCCCACAAATTGGATATTTGAAAGCTTTACCCAGTTATGATTATTCGCGTCCCAAAATCCATTATGCTCTATCATCTGCCTTATTAATGAAATCACTCTTTGTGTACCATATTTATCTAACTTTGGAAGATTGATTTCATCACAAAATACAACAACCCATTTTCCACTAATTTTTGGAGTAAGCATAACGCCATTACTAGTTTTTTTGAATATACAGTGCTGCTTTAAGGACCTCATCAAGGAGTTGGGTGAGGTTTCTTTAGAAAAATTTAAAGAAAGAACATCCAAACTTGGGGATTTTCTCAAGGCTTCTAGTAATGTCATAGTTTTACCTGAACCAGGCGGGCCACAAAGTAGTAATGGCTTATGTTCATTTAGGATAGAATGAATCAAATGTTCGTGTCTCACCGTATCCAATGTTGGAACAACAGTGTTCGAATTAACCTGGCTTGGCTCAAGATCCACCACTTCAATCTTTCCATTCCAAGGTACCCATTCAGCATCTGGTAAAGATACGTCGTAATCGAAATAATTGGATTCAAAATTCGATGAATCAAAGCACGATAAGCTCGATACGAATGTAGCAAACTCAGATCTATCATCCAAAGTGATATCACCTCCGAAACTCCATAGTATAGATAGCATCAATGCTTTGGAGGTATATTTGAAATTCTCAAGCAATGGCATACTTTTATTAGATAATGCATAAAAAACGAATCGACGGCAATAAGTTTTCAACAAAGTTAATAAAGTATTCATAGTTCTAATCAATGTGAGCTCCATAATATGCTGGTATCGTTCTGCTTCAAAGAATATCGACTCAAGTATAGTACTTCCCATGATTTCTCTCACGCTGTTAGTGAACTCTTTCTGGTGCAAGAGAATTTCACTTGAACTATAGGTGAAGCCATCATTCAATTCTATTAATTCATTTTCTAACTTATGAATTAATGAATGATATAAAGAATCTACTGAAACAATCGACGCATCAAACCAAATCATACCACATCTAGTTACTGTCGCTGGAGTGGCATACTTCAAACTATCCACTTCAAATATTATTCTAACATTGGAGGGTAGATCTAGTCGCTCTCCATTTGGTAAGGTTAACACCTTATTGTCATCTAAAACACTATTTAGATTTTCCGCCCATTCCGGGTCTATATCACCATCAAACACTATCCAAACCCTCTTCGAAAGTTCGCCCCTCAAGTTAGTGGCAATTCTCCTCAACAAGTTGGTGAATAGACCATCTGTCCAATCACGGGTAACAATATCCAATGATCCATATATCTTTTCTTTCGACATAACTTTACAATCAATTATAAAAGACAAATTGTCAACTCCATCCACTTTAGACATGCAATTTAATACCAGTTTCCAAATGGCAGATTTACCCGATCCAGGCTCACCTACTAATATTATCCCATGGTGAGACTTTTGCATTGCAAACATTTGGCTAACTTTCTTGAACCATTTATCTGACATCTTCAAACCATTTTCCAATGCATACTTGTCAAGTTCGGTTGCAAATTTGTGATCAACATAGGTTTTGCATGGAACATTTGGAAAATATTTATCTTGTAGCCTCTCCAAAAGAACTTCATCCTCAAGGATTAACTTTGGTGCGATAGTTTCGTTTATACTTTGCAAAACAATGTGAAGTTCGAAATTTGTCAGTTTTTCGCTGTCAGTATCTGAAAGTCTGCGTAATTTTCCACACCCAGTCAACGTTGCTTTTAAAGCTCTTAATCCAAAATCGTAATGAGACTGTTTTGTTGACAATCTTTCCAAATCTAAGAACAATGGAACAATCATAGTCGATAATTCATGAGAATGTATGAAGCCTTGTGAACTGAATAACACTTCAGCAATTTTCTCCATTTCAGGGTTCGTCATTGCAAAATTTCTGAATAATTTCTTCAAATTCTCAGGTAACTCCGATCTTCCAGAGTAACCTGGGTTCATTGTAACAAATATCCCTGTTTCAGGGTGAACAGTAGTTAACCTATTGGAAATTTCAACCTCCGCATCATTTAATTTTAGTCCATACTCGATAGATTCAATTTGAGAAGAGATTGCACTCAATATTTTTTCGTCTAGTCTGTTGAATTCATCAAAACAACCCCAGGACCCAACTTTACAAAGACCTAGGAAAATTCTACCCATTGCTTGATAGTCAAAATATTCATCACAACAAAATACCAAAACCATTTTCCCCAAATTATTTCCAAGTGCTTTGATTGTTTCTGTTTTTCCTGTACCAGCTGGGCCGAATGGTGAACCACCAAGTTTTTGATCCAATGCTTGTGTCATAGCCAAATAACACTTATCAACTAATGGGGTGTAAGCCAATTTCTCAGGAAGTCCCAAATACTCGAAGCCATATACAAATTCAGCATTGGATTGTCTTAATTTTACACTTTGAATTGGGTCCTTCGTAGACAGAGCATAGTAGACGCGTTGTTGAATATTCCACACGAAAGATATTTCTGCCTCATTTGTTGCTGCAAGTAAACTAGAAATTATGTCACGTTGATGCAACGATTCTATTATTAAGTGTTCGATCTTCTTTCGTTGAACTTCAACAATTTCTGTGATAATCTGTTCACTCAAGAGTTGTATTATTTTACAAAGCTTCTCATGTAGAGAATTGAGATTGTTGTGGTGAATTGCGGATTCAGCTAGCTTGGTGAACATAATTTGCAAGGATAATGAACATACTTGACCCGGGAAAGTATCAATCAAAGTGTATAAATTGGGTTCATTTGGATCTTCCATAAACTGATTGCACTTTCCAATAGCTTTCCCAGTTAAATCGGCTAAAGTTAATTTAATCTCAATTTCCAATTGTCCCAACCACTCATTTAACCTGGAATACTTAATTAACGAAACGGGTTTTAATAACGAAACAATCTCCCCTTGTTCGCTAACAATCGCAACAATTAATGAACTTTCTTTACTGAATTCCACTGAAGCTATGCCACTAAACATCTTTTTGAAATGTCTGTTGATCCTCTCCATATCAACTGAACTACCAATGATTTCTAATAAATCCTCATTACCAATGAAATAAAATCTCGGAAAGAGCTCTCTTTGTTTCTCTAAATAATCGGTCAAGGATTTTCGAACTTTAATCACACTATCTAGAATCCTAGTAGCAGTGTCTTGAATGTTCGTAATCGATAGAATCTCAATAACGAAATTGAATTTGTAAATATTCTTCAAAGAATCCAAGAATTCATATGAAATATTGTTGAATCTAGTTGACTCTAATGGGAGCAAGTTTTGTATCTCATTCGTATGGCTTCCAAAGATACTGTCTAGGTATACCCATTGTTGTTGTAATTCTATCCATATATCCAATAAGATGTATAGCTTATTTAATCTTTCTTCTGTTTCAAGTACCTTCTGTTCAAAGTGACTGAAGTACGGAGATGATTTCATGCTCGATAATGTCGAGATGTCAACATTACATTGTTCAAACAAAGTATCCCAGTTTTTGATCAACCTACATTTGTTATTGTAATTGAACAACTCAAATGTAATACTACCCCAATTCGCTGATATCTCAATCAAATTCTCCTCAATCGTTTGTTCATTATTTGCCTGCAACAACATTTCATTGATTGTAACTTCGTTGAGCGTAAAATTCAAATTCCACACATCCCCTAAAGTCATTTCATCATGATCTATACTGGGGTGTCCAAGTTGGCGAAGCAAGATCTTCCAATGTCTCGCCTTCATTGAACTTGCTTTAAGATTATTCACAAAAGTAAAAGTTTTCAAATGAGAACGAACAACATTTTGAATCTCATCAAAAGCAGAATACTGACGAACATTACCTGGTAAGCCTCTTGATGCAGATAACAATTCGTCTAATTGTTTTCTCAAAATTCTAGGCTGCACATCTCTCCATTTGCACAAAATTATGTTATTCAACTCATCCCATAAAGTATTGATAGACGACCATGCTATTATTTGAACATCAATTTCTTTAGTGACTATTGAAAGATCATTGCTCGTGGAGAAAGGTATATTCAACAACTTAGAAACTTTGCTAACCTGGTTTATTGATTGTTCTATATTATGAAATAATTTCTGGTAATTCGACAATGTGGTGATTACTAATGTTGGTTCTAAATTCCCTGGCACTTGTTTTCTTGATCTCCACTCGTCAAGTAATGATTCTAGAGATTCATTTACTCTCTTCCCTTCAATCTTAATTTTTGAAGAAATTATATTTGGATCGTTTTCAATAATTTTCTCCTTGGCAGACAATAAAGAGGCGATTATTGATATAAAATTTTCCAATTGTTCAACATGGGTCCACTCTTTGTAAAATTTATATCTTTGTTTGTGGAGCAATAACTGCCCTTGCTTACACACTATCAACCTCTCATTCCAATTCTGCATCTCGTCTTTGCAGCTGATGTAGTTACTCATGTTCGAAACCAAACTCGAAACATGGCCCTCAATATCCAATTTCAAGTTTAAACCACTCTTGGCCTCGTTCAATATTCCCATGAAGTCAGTTATTTCATTCTGTAGTTTTCTCGCAAATTTATCGAGAATTCTACTTTGGAGGTTGTCAAATTTCATATTTACACGAGTTTGAACTTGCAGAAAATCAATCTTCATAAATCCATTCCCAAAAGACTTATAAGTTTCAGAATTATCAAAAACTGCTCTGGCCTGTAATATGTCATTCATAACTTCTAACCATCCAGTCAAACTTGAATCAGGTGACAAGTTCAATTTTGCTAAATCATCATTCGAATCTAGGTCCAATTCCCATATGCTTTGTAGTATTTTCCATTCGTTTATATATGTTCTTCCATTTTCAACTAAACGATCAATTGTTCCTAGGGTTTTGGTAATCAATGATGAACACCTGGAATTTGAAACTAATGTGAACTTAAACATAGAATCTGGGTTTTCATTAGTCTTAATTGCATTTTGTAACTCAACAATACTCAAAATTTGACTAAGAAATTGATGTAATCTTTCTTTTGTAAGGCAAAGCAATGGATCGACTGTAAAGCTTTGATCTTCTATCACAATTGAATGTTGTATTTGGTCAATAATCTCCATTGATTCCCCAAAATAGGACTCCAAGTCTTCACGAGATTGATTGACAATCCTATGACTGGAAATCACTGATTCAAAATTCATCAATTGATAAGCACATTTGTTGATTAATATATCCTGGATTTCGAAATTCACCTCAAGCTCCAATCGGTCGAGCCCATTAGGAATTAGAACCGATAGCTTTGTAACCTCATCTTTGATTTTCTCAATTATCAAACCGATTTCTACTTTATTATAAATACAGTTCTTCAATTTCAAAAAGTAGTTGGACAAGCTAGAATTGAACCTGCTCAACCTACTTACTTGTGAATAAAGTGTGTAAACTTCTTCTTGAAATTTATTCAAAATAGTCAATGACAGCACCAATAAGCTGTTGCCTCCAGTTGTTTTTTCCACTAAATCATTCGATTCCGTAGCTTGTAACAAATACAACCATTCGACAGATAACAACAATCGTAAATGTCCAAGAATTTTTTGTTTTTGGTTTTCAAGCAAAAATGCATATTTCGTCCCAGAAGAAATTAATTGAAAAGTTGCAATATGTTTCAATATACTTAAGTGTTGCAGTAATCCCACGATTAATGGGTACACCTTACTAATCTTGTCATAATTTATTGATATAGTTGTCGGTACCTTATATCCTAAACTAATTAACTCTTGGAGTTGATTATTTGTCTCTACTAAAGTCGAATCAAAGTTTAGGATCAAATCAAGTTCATTCTCACTAGTTGTCTGGATTATTCTGATGGCATAACCATATTTTTCAAATTGTGAAACTTTATCACTGACTGATATCAACCAATCTTGGAAAATCTTTACAGGGTCCAATTTGCTAATAAAATTTGACAATTTCGATTCTATTCTCGACCCAACGGTATATTTATTCCAATTTTCCCCTAAAAGTTTGTATAATGACGAAAGATAAAAGTTAGATTTGGAAATCAAGCTTTGATTTCTTTTCAAAGTTGTCACAATCGAACTATAGCCTGCTGATGTGAAATTCTGGGTTGAATCAAATAATGTTATCGCTTTCGAAATCGAAGAATCATCGGAACTTGCAAGAATTAATTTATCAACATCATTATCAGCAGAAGCCAAAATTTTTAATTTGTATTCATCGCTAATAAGTTGGAGAAAACTATCATCAGATTGTCTTTCAAGCAAATTAAGTTTATTGTATGCATACAAAAAATCGTCAAAACGGGAACATTTAGCAAATGAATCATTTAATTTTGTTATCACAAATTTTATAGACCTTTTTGAAATTTCATGATAGTGGTGTTCATTCATGGACCAAATAGTTGAGCCAGCAACTGATAAATCAAGGGCATTCACTGGAAGAATGAATTTATTATAAGCATCAGTTAGCTTTCTTGATTGATCGAAAGATGACGAATCTTCAAAATTTTCTAACAACGACAATAATTGAAAATGATTCGACAAGAATAATTTAACATCATTTAACCTTGACGCAAATTTATCGTATAAATCTTGATTGATTTTGATAACAATAAATTTTTCTTGACGTTTTCGAAGTAATTCTCGTATGATATTTATAACGAATTTAATATTTTGATCTATGGTGACAAATACTTGTGTGTTGATTTTTTGACAAATTTCTAAAAATTTTGATAAAGGTGACGATAATAACGTTGAAACAGGTAACACTTGACATAATTTGTTTATCAAATCAATAATCAAAAGTTCAATTAATTGTAAACTACGTTGTATTGGGAAAGTCGACGAATTTTTTAATTTAACTTTAAAATGGTTGAATAAATTATTAATGGCGGACTCAAAAGCATCAAAAAAATCATCTGAATAAACCAACCCATTTAATTCATCAAATGGTAAATCTTTCAAGATTGAATTGTTTAATTTAGCTTGTGTTAACTTCGTATTCAATCCAATATCATTTTGAAAACTCAAAGTTATATGAAAACGTTTAGCTTTAGTTAATAAGTCAAGTGAAATTTTCACTTGTGGGGAATTGATTTGAGAATTTATTGATAACAATGCCAATTCTAGGGACCTCCAAAATTGGATTTCATCAATAATTGAATCGCCATCTAAAGGATCGTGATCTAATCGAGTAATTGATTGAATTTCTCGAATCCAATTATTAACTATAGTTGTCAATTCATTCAAAAATGTTGAATCCTCGACTAATTGATTAATTAACTCTAGATTATTCGAATCTTCTATTAATGGCAATGTCTTTGGGTGCATAGTAGATAACAAATCTGGGATCTGAATTTGCTGTTGTAAATGTTGTAAAGATAACGATAAATCATCGAACTTCTTTCTAGTTTGAACTAAATAAGTTGAATTGATATTTAAATCCTGATTGATTATTAAATCAAAATAAGATTTTAAACCGTATTTCACCAATGATTGAAGCTTTTCAATTGGCTCATTAGTTATTTCGTTAGTAGTTTTTGGAATATTAATGATATTCATTTGATTATTTAGATTTATTGCCAGCCTTATAATACCTTTGGACTTAATTAACATGAATATTAAATCAAACTCGTCAGCATCAGTCAATTCCTTGGATACTTGATAATCATTGGCGACCTTTAGTATATACAATGTGTCGTGGTTATGATTATTAATAAACTTGGTTAACAAATCTGGCGATGGAATTGATAAATTTGTTGGTTCCAATTGCAACAACCCGCGTATGAATCTATCAAAATTATCTACCAGTATTTCGCTATCATTCTCAAGCGTAATATCTGTCATTTTCGATCAAACTGAAGTGTAATCAGTTAGAGTATCACCGTGTTGCAAGATAGATTGAAATCATAAACAATGAAAATCCTTATATGCAGGTGGATCGAAAATTCAAAAAACTTAGATTTCTACTAAAATTATATAGTCAATGGCAATATAAACGTAGTTTAGTAGTGGTAAAACTACTAACCAATATAATGGTTGATTAACAACTTCAAAAATTGAGCAAAAAAGAAAGCTCCGATACCGGGAGTCGAACCCGGGTTTGCTCGGTGAAAGCGAACCGTGCTAGCCGTTACACTATATCGGATGATTTTCTGAAATTCAGAAGTTTGAAATTGCACTAGACAGAATTGTGGTAGTCACGAAAAATCTGGCAGATTTTCCTCCCCATACCTCCCGTGTGAGAGAAGAGCCAGTAGATAGCTAATTTGGTTCCGCTAATTACTATTGTGGTTATTTTAAAGTACAATTTTAGCTATTTATAGGTTGTTTTTTTTAATATATGCATGTTATAAAAGAACCGATATTACAGTATATGCCGGGGTAAAGATGAATTAAAGTCTAGAAAATTTCTCGGGACTGCTCTACAGATACAAGGATTCTCCCAGAAAGGTATGAGCTTCATATACCCAATTGCTTAATAGGTTGCGAGTTCGATTTCGGTAGGGGCTCTCATGAGATATAAAGCATTTGGTTAATTGAATAAGGGGTAATACTAACCATGAACATTATTTCTTCTTGAGAAGGAAGCTTATCAGGTTATACAAACAGTCACAAACGACAATGAAGAGATTAAATTTAATATCAAAATATTGAATTATGTAAAATTACCAGAAACACAGTGATGCGAAAATTAACAAAGTAAAATATTATACAAGAAGATCAAAAAGAGAGGTTTTTGAATTTCCTCATATTCCAATGGGGTTTTTTTCCACAATTGTTCCCCTAATATGTACGGGTCCTGGTTACAATGATGGTTAGTAAAACTCATTATAATTGTATATAGAACTAATGTACACCTATGAAAAAAACAAAACAAACTAGAATGTATGGAGTTAGATGAAAACAAACCTAGTGCTGATATCGACTCATTAATAGTTATTGCTACAAGCTAATATATTTAAATTTTATACGAAACAGCATAGAGAATTCTGTTGGATCATAATAAATTAAAAGTCAAACAAAATATTTCAAAGTACTATAATTCGTCAAGCATGAATTCGTTAGAGAAAAGCTGACTCAGAAAACTTTAAAACCATTACTAATAACCAAAAGAAAATCTACACAGCCCATATGCCACATTTCTATCTGTCTATTGTTGTATAAGCTGCATACGGTTAGATTACACATCAAATTACCCGATGGGCCCTGGAAATTAAAACGAGAAAATCAGGTAACATATCTTGATATGTATTTAATTAAGTTATTCTTTGCTTCACACATTACTCCAGGTTTCAATGTTTCAAATCATGTCTTCATCTAGATCAAAGTTTCTTTTGAGGCTCCAGCTTAATCGGAAGGAATAGCTCTTCCCCCATGTCCGTTATGCACGATGATCATTTTCCGGGTAAGGAACAAAAGTGCGATCCGTCGGAGATAATATGGAAACAACCCAAACAAAGAGATCACCGAGCTCATCGATTTGGCTCTTAGATGGATACCAGGCCCGTTTAGGTGGTATGACCATAAAAATCATCGTGACAAATTGGTGACCATCATGGTACGCCACCAATGATAATTCTCACCTGAATTGTTGTGATAAGTCTAACCGCAACTAATGAAACCTATTTGAAAGGGTTTCCCAATACTCGGAGATTATCCCAATTAGGATAGATATTTTCTTGTTTGTTGTTTCACTAAACGAAATTCTCACGGTATCGGTAAATTCAACAGCCACGCATATGCCCGATTTGTGGCAATAGGAATTATTGTGTGAGCAATAGGGCGATATATGATGAATTAGTAGGTGGAATATAAGAACCAGTAGCATTTACATGTGGCTATAACGAAGTCCAACTTTAAAGCGGTACATTTGTCAGAAAAAGACGGAGAATATCCACATTTCGGGTAACGGATATTCTAAATATCCGGAGTATACTTTTATGGAATAACCTTTATTATATATATATATATATATATAAATTGGAAGGCCATTCAGTTTCTAGAAAAAGTAAAAAGTTTCCCTTTGAGTTTTTCACGATGACAGCTTCTGATAGTTCTCTAGGAAAAGATTCCGATGATTATCGTGAAGAAATCAATTCCGGAACTAATTCTATAAATGAGTATCATGGTTTTGATGATCAAACTAACCAAAATATCCAAGAACTAGCTAGAACATATACTAATGGCTCGTTTACTAATAGAAGAGATAGTGTTAGCTCTTCAGTGGCTTTGAAAAAATATCTTTCCCACATGTCGGAGGTTCCTGGGGTTGTTCCTTACGATCAACACCAAGTTGATGCATTAGATCCAGATTCTCCTGATTTTGATGCTAAATTTTGGGTCAAGAATATTCGGAAATTATTCGATTCTGATCCTGACTACTATAAACCAAGTAAATTGGGAATTGCTTACAGAGATTTACGTGCCTACGGGGTTGCTTCGGATTCGGATTATCAACCAACCGTTACTAATTATTTCTGGAAAATGAGTACTGAATTCATCAGAAGCTTCAAAAAACAAGATGACTCAAGATATTTCGATATCTTGAAACATATGGATGCCATGATGAAACCAGGTGAATTGACAGTGGTTTTAGGTAGACCAGGTTCCGGTTGTTCGACTTTGTTGAAAACTATTTCCGCCCATACTTACGGGTTCCATGTTGGTAAAGAATCAGTTATTACTTACGATGGTTTAACCGCAAAAGATATCGAAAATCACCATCGTGGTGATGTCATATACTCAGCAGAAACTGACGCCCATTTCCCTCAATTATCTGTCGGTGATACTTTGGAATTTGCTGCCAGAATGAGAACTCCACAAAATAGAGGTCCTGGTATAGATAGAGAGTCATACGCCAAACACATGTCTTCGGTCTACATGGCTACTTATGGGTTGTCCCACACTAGAAATACCAACGTCGGTGATGATTTCATTAGAGGGGTTTCCGGTGGTGAACGTAAACGTGTATCCATTGCTGAAGTCTCGTTATCAGGTGCCAATATTCAATGTTGGGATAATGCCACAAGAGGTTTGGATTCGGCCACTGCCTTGGAATTTATTCGAGCTTTGAAAACTTCAGCTGCTATCTTACAAGCTACCCCCTTGATTGCTATCTATCAGTGTTCTCAAGATGCTTATGATTTGTTTGATAATGTTGTTGTTCTTTACGAAGGTTACCAAATCTATTTCGGTAGAGCCGATGAAGCAAAAGATTACTTCATGAGAATGGGTTGGGATTGTCCTCAGAGACAAACCACCGCCGATTTCTTAACTTCATTAACTAACCCAGATGAAAGAATCCCCAGACCAGGTTTTGAAGGTAGATTACCAAAAACTGCTCAAGAATTTGAACAATTCTGGAAGAATTCTCCTGAATACCAAACTTTAATCACCAAAATTGATACCCATATTAACCATTCTAATCAAGAATTGGCTAGAAAGGAATATCAAGATTCTCATGTTGCTAGACAGGCCAAGCACGTCAACTCAAAATCTCCTTACACTGTTTCATTTGGTATGCAAGTGAAATACATTGTCAGCAGAAATTTCTTACGTATGAAGGGTGATCCCTCGATTCCGCTCGTTTCAGTATTTGGTCAAGTTATTATGAGTTTGATTTTATCATCCATTTTCTATAATTTGTCTCAAACTACTGCTTCATTCTATTATCGTGGTGCTGCCATGTTTTTTGCTGTTTTGTTCAATGCCTTTGCCTCATTGTTAGAAATTATGTCTCTTTTCGAGGCTAGACCGATTGTTGAAAAGCACAAGAAATATGCTTTATATCGTCCTTCCGCCGATGCTTTTGCATCAATTATATCTGAATTGCCGGTGAAATTATTAATGTCTATTGGTTTTAATTTCGTGTTTTATTTTATGGTTAATTTCAGAAGAGAACCCGGTAGATTCTTCTTTTATTGGTTATGTTGTTGTTTATGTACGTTAACAATGTCTCATTTGTTTAGATCTATTGGTGCTGTGTCCAATTCCTTACCAGGTGCCATGACACCAGCAACAGTCTTATTATTAGCTATGATTATTTTCACTGGTTTCGTTATTCCATTTCCAAACATGTTGGGTTGGTCTAAGTGGATTAAACATATTAATCCAGTCAGTTATGTTTTTGAATCATTGATGGTGAATGAATTCCATGATCGTGAGTTTGAATGTGCTTCTTATGTTCCAATGGGTCCTGGTTATGAAAATCTTCCTGACGATTCTAGAATTTGTAATGTTGTTGGTTCTGTCACTGGTAACCCAATGGTGTCGGGTACTGATTATGTTGGTAAAGCTTATCAGTATTTTAATGGTCATAAATGGAGAAATGTTGGTATTACTATTGCTTTTATCGTCTTTTTCTTGTTTGTTTATATTGCATTATGTGAATTTAACAAAGGTTCCATGCAAAAAGGTGAAATTACCTTGTTCTTAAAAAGCAGTTTAAAAGATCGTAAGAAGGAAAATACTAAGCATAAATCTGAATTACATGACGCTGAAAAGGATATTGCTGCTAATAATGAGAAAGTTCCAATTGGTGATATTCAAGAATCTGAGAAGAATCCAAACAATGGTTCTGGAATTACCAAAGATGTTGCTAACGTTCCTACTCAGGAGCAAATTTTCCATTGGAGAGATTTAACTTATCAAGTTAAAATTAAGAGCGAAGATAGAGTTATCCTTAATCATGTTGATGGTTGGGTCAAACCAGGACAGTTAACTGCCTTGATGGGTTCTTCTGGTGCTGGTAAAACTACTTTATTAAATTGTTTATCTGAACGTGTTACTACTGGGGTTATTTCTGATGGTACTAGAATGGTGAATGGGCATGCGTTGGATAATTCTTTCCAAAGATCTATTGGTTATTGTCAACAACAAGATTTACATTTACCAACCAATACTGTTCGTGAAGCTTTAAGATTTTCTGCTTATTTAAGACAACCTGATTCAGTTTCTAAAAAGGAAAAGGAAGATTACGTTGAATATGTTATTGATTTGTTGGAAATGTGGAATTATGCTGATGCTTTAGTTGGTGTTGCTGGTGAAGGTTTAAACGTTGAACAAAGAAAGAGATTGACTATTGGTGTTGAATTAGTTGCCAAACCGAAATTGTTATTGTTCTTGGATGAGCCAACCTCTGGTTTAGATTCTCAAACTGCGTGGTCGATTTGTAAATTGATGAGAAAATTGGCCGATCATGGTCAAGCTATCTTGTGTACTATCCATCAACCATCAGCTTTATTATTGAAAGAATTCGATAGATTGTTATTTTTGCAAAAGGGTGGTAGAACTGTTTATTTTGGTGATTTAGGTGAAAACTGCACTACTTTAATTAATTATTTCGAAAAATATGGTGCCCATCCTTGTCCTCCAGAAGCTAACCCAGCTGAATGGATGTTGGAAGTTGTTGGAGCTGCTCCTGGTTCTAAAGCTAAACAAGATTATTTTGACGTCTGGAAAAATTCTACTGAATATCAAGATGTTATTCAAGAATTGAATTATATGGAAACTGAATTGGTTAAATTGCCAAAGGATGAATCTCCAGATGCTCATTTGAAATATGCTGCACCAATCTGGAAACAATTCTTTATTGTTACTTGGAGAGTTTTCCAACAAAATTGGAGATCACCAACTTATATCTATTCCAAAATCTTTTTGGTTGTCAGCGCCGCCTTATTCAATGGGTTTTCATTCTTCAAGGCTAGTAACTCAATTCAAGGTTTACAAAATCAAATGTTTGCTATATTTATGACTTTCATTCCATTTAATACATTGGTGCAACAAATGTTACCATATTATATTAGACAACGTGAAATTTATGAAATTAGAGAAGCACCATCGAGAACTTTTAGTTGGTTAACTTTTATTCTTGCCCAAATTACCTCGGAAATCCCTGCTCAAATTGCCGTTGGTACTTTAGCATATTTCTGTTGGTATTACCCTGTTGGTCTTTATCAAAATGCTGTCCCCACTGATGCGGTTACATCTCGTGGTGCTTTAATGTGGTTATTCTTAGTTGGATTTTATGTTTATACTTCAACTATGGGTCATGCTTGTGCAGCATTCAATGAAAGTGAAATCAATGCTGCCAATATTGCTGTCATGTTGTTTACTATGTGTTTGAATTTCTGTGGTGTTTTAGCGACACCCGATGCTATGCCAAGATTCTGGATTTTCATGTACAGGGCCAATCCGTTTACTTATTTGATTCAAGGTATCTTAGCCACTGGTGTTGCTGGTACTAAGGTGGTTTGTTCTCCTACCGAGTTATTGACTTTCAACCCAACAAATGGCGCTACATGTAGTGAATTCATGGCACCTTATATGTCATATGCCGGTGGGTATTTAGTCGATGGATCAGCCACCTCGGCTTGTCAATTTTGTTCTATGGCCAAAACTGATGATTTCTTAGCAGGAATTGGTGCTTACTTTGATCAAAGATGGAGAAACTATGGTATTTTTGTTGCTTTTATTTTCATCAACATTTTCTTTGCTATTGGGTTCTACTGGTTAGCAAGAGTTCCAAAAGGTAACAGAGAAAAGAAGAAGAATGATTAGATATTCATTTTCTTTTATAGATTGTTTTAGTCTTGTTTTTTTAGGTATTGGAATACCTCATATATACAACTTTCATTTAGTTAATAATTCCCTTAGATATTTCGTTTCGATAATATAGATTAATATTAACTCATTGTAATCGTTACCGTTTTCATGACTATTTTATCAGCGCAGTCGCTGGTCGTTTATAATTTTGCGATTACAGCGTGACAGGAACTAAGTCTTGTAAAGAATCGTCGTTGTCTCGAATTTGAATCGTAGGTGACGCGGTCTGTTGGAGTATGAATTTAGCAGTTAATCCGCTCTCTAACAAACAAGTGACACTGAGGATGTAGCAGACTGTCTTGTGGGGAGGTCAGTGCTTTAGTTTGGTGACAATTGTAGAGTATTTCTTGACCTCGGAATAGAATTAATTTAGTGAGATCTAGGCCGAAAGGCTAGGTCAACGTGTCGTTTCTAGAGAGATTCTCTTTGCGACGACTACACAGATCTACGAAGATATTTGTTAGACGACATTGTCTCACCAAGACCGACAAACCTCGATAATTGACCTTGGGAAAAATAGATTACGACTTCCGGAAGATAAAACCGACCAAATAATTATGCGACGACTGCATAAACGGCAGAACAACTCCTCCCTCGTACCTACACGATGCTCAAGTGAAAAGTGCGATTCGTCGGAGATAAGATGGAAACAATCCAAACAAAGAGATCACCTAACTCATCGATTTGGCTTTTAGATGGATACAGCCTGTATAGGCGGTATGTCCATAATGATCGTGACAAATTAGTGGCAATAATGGAACGCGATGAATGTTAATTTCTGTGCTGAGTTGTTATGATAAGTCTAGCTATTACAAATGAAAAAAAACCTATTGGGAAGTGTTCCCAGCAGACGGAGTTAATCTCAAATAAGTCCCAGGCTTAGAAATTTTTTTTGTTTGTTGTTCTACTAAACGAGAGTGCCCCCACGCCGAAATTCAACAGCCGCACAGTAGTTCATAGTAGTGGACATTATTGTGTGAACTCTAGAGACATATATGATGATTTAGTAGGTTGGATGTAGAAAGAACTGAAGAGCTAATATTATTTACAGTTTTCTATATCGATGGGAACCTTTAGAGAGCTGTTTTTCATGAAAAGACATAGACTATCCACATTTCGGGTAACGGATATTTTAACTATCCGGAATATATTTTCACCAATTTTATTTCTTATTTATATCTTGGAAAGTCATTAAATTTTTGAACCAGTAGAAAGTTTTTCTTTGAGTTTTTCATGATGACAGTTTCTGATAGTTCGGTAGGCAAAGAGTCTGAAGATTATCATGACGAAATCAATACCGAAAATAATTCTATAAATGAATATCATGGTTTTGATGATCAAACTAACCAAAATATTCAAAACTTAGCAAGAACTTATACTAATGACTCTTTAACTAATAGAAGAGATAGTGTTAGCTCTTCAGTTGCTTTGAAAAAATATCTTTCCCACATGTCGGAGGTTCCTGGGGTTGTTCCTTACGAAGATAATCAAATTGAAGCTTTAGACCCCAATTCTCCTGATTTTGATGCTAAATTTTGGGTCAAAAATATTCGGAAATTATTCGATTCTGATCCTGACTACTATAAACCAAGTAAATTGGGAATCGCTTATAGAGATTTACGTGCCTATGGGGTTGCTTCGGATTCGGATTATCAACCGACCGTAACTAATTTTATTTGGAAAATGGGTACCGAATTCGTTAGAAAGTTCCAAAAACAAGATGATTCACGAATGTTTGATATTTTAAAACCTATGGATGCCATGATGAAACCAGGCTCATTAACTGTGGTTTTAGGTAGACCTGGTTCAGGTTGTTCTACCTTATTGAAAACTATCTCCGCGCATACTTACGGGTTCCATATTGGTAAAGAATCAGTTATTACATACGATGGTTTAACCGCAAAAGATATCGAAAAGCACCATCGTGGTGATGTCGTATACTCAGCAGAAACTGACGCCCATTTCCCCCAAATGTCTGTGGGGGACACATTGGAATTCGCAGCCAGAATGAGAACTCCTGAAAATAGAGGTCCTGGGATAGACCGTGAAGAATATGCCAAACATATGGCATCGGTCTATATGGCCACATATGGTTTATCTCATACCAGAAATACCATGGTTGGTAATGATTTCATAAGAGGTGTTTCAGGAGGTGAACGTAAGAGAGTTTCAATTGCTGAAGTTTCTTTATCGGGTGCTAATATTCAATGTTGGGATAATGCCACTAGAGGTTTGGATTCGGCCACTGCCTTGGAATTTATTCGTGCTCTTAAAACGTCGGCAGCAATTTTACAAGCTACCCCTTTGATTGCGATTTATCAATGTTCGCAAGATGCTTATGATTTATTTGATAATGTTGTTGTTCTTTATGAGGGTTATCAAATTTACTTTGGTAGAGCCGATGAAGCTAAAGATTATTTCATGAGAATGGGTTGGGATTGTCCTCAGAGACAAACTACAGCCGATTTCTTAACTTCTTTAACCAATCCAGAAGAAAGAATTGCAAGACCAGGTTTTGAAGGTAGATTACCAAAAACTGCTCAAGAATTTGAACAATTCTGGAAGAATTCTCCTGAATACCAAACTTTAATCACCAAAATTGATACCCATATTAATCATTCCAATCAAGAATTAGCTAGAAAGGAATACCAAGAGTCTCATGCTGCTAGACAAGCTAAACATGTTAATGCTAAATCCCCATACACTGTATCTTTTGGTATGCAAGTCAAGTATATCGTGAAAAGGAATTTCTTACGTACGAGAGGTGACCCATCGGTTGCAATTTTTTCTGTTTTTGGTCAAGTTGTTATGGGTCTTATTTTATCTTCGGTCTTTTATAATATGTCCCAAACCACTGGTTCGTTTTACTATCGTGGTGCTTCAATGTTTTTTGCTGTCTTGTTTAATGCTTTTGCTTCATTGTTGGAAATTATGTCGCTTTTCGAAGCAAGAGCTATTGTTGAAAAGCATAAGAAATATGCTTTATATCGTCCATCTGCTGATGCATTTGCATCAATTATTTCTGAATTGCCCTTGAAATTATTAATGTCTATTGGTTTCAACTTTGTCTTTTATTTTATGGTTAATTTTAGAAGAACGCCAGGACGATTTTTCTTTTATTGGTTAACTTGTGGATTATGTACATTAGCAATGTCTCATTTGTTTAGATCAATTGGTGCTGTGTCAACGTCTTTAGCAGGTGCCATGACACCAGCAACAGTCTTATTATTAGCCATGGTGATTTATACTGGTTTCGTTATTCCATATCCAACCATGTTGGGATGGTCTAAATGGATTAAATGGATTAATCCAGTCAGTTATGTTTTTGAGTCATTGATGGTGAATGAATTCCATGATCGTGACTTTGAATGTACTTCTTATGTTCCAACGGGTCCTGGTTATGAAAATGTTCCCGATGCTTCTAGAATTTGTAATGTTGTCGGTTCAGTCGCTGGTAACCCAATGGTTGAAGGTACTAGATATTTGGCTGAAGCTTATGAATATTACAATAGTAATAAATGGAGAAATGTTGGTATCATTATTGCCTACATTGTTGTTTTCTTATTTGTTTATATTGCATTATGTGAATTTAACAAAGGTTCCATGCAAAAGGGTGAAATTGCTTTATTCTTACAAGGTCATTTAAAAAATCGTAAGAAGGAAGATACTAAGCATAAATCTGAATTACACGACGCTGAAAAGGATATTGCCGCTAATAATGAGAAAGTTCCAATCGGTGATATTCAAGAATCTGAAAAGAATCCAAATATTGCTTCTGGAATTACCAAAGACGTTGCTAACGTACCAACACAAGATCAAATTTTCCACTGGAGAGATTTAACTTATCAAGTTAAAATTAAGAGCGAAGATAGAGTTATCCTTAATCATGTTGATGGTTGGGTCAAACCAGGACAGTTAACTGCCTTGATGGGTTCTTCTGGTGCTGGTAAAACTACTTTATTAAATTGTTTATCTGAGCGTGTTACTACTGGGGTTATTTCTGATGGTACTAGAATGGTGAATGGGCATGCGTTGGATAATTCTTTCCAAAGATCTATTGGTTATTGTCAACAACAAGATTTACATTTACCAACTAATACTGTTCGTGAAGCTTTGAGATTTTCTGCTTATTTAAGACAACCTAATTCGGTTTCCAAGAAAGAAAAGGATGATTACGTTGAATATATTATTGACTTGTTGGAAATGTGGAACTATGCGGATGCTTTAGTCGGTGTTGCTGGTGAAGGTTTAAACGTTGAACAAAGAAAGAGATTGACTATTGGTGTTGAATTAGTTGCCAAACCGAAATTGTTATTGTTCTTGGATGAGCCAACCTCTGGTTTAGATTCTCAAACTGCGTGGTCGATTTGTAAATTGATGAGAAAATTGGCCGATCATGGTCAAGCTATCTTGTGTACTATCCATCAACCATCAGCTATATTATTGAAAGAATTCGATAGATTATTATTTTTGCAAGCTGGTGGTAGAACCGTTTATTTTGGTGATTTAGGTGAAAACTGTACTACTTTAATTGATTATTTCGAAAAACATGGTTCCCATCCTTGTCCTCCAGAAGCTAACCCAGCTGAGTGGATGTTGGAAGTTGTTGGGGCTGCTCCTGGTTCTAAAGCAAATCAGGATTATTTTGACGTTTGGAGAAATTCCACTGAATATCAAAATGTTATTCAAGAATTGAATTATATGGAAACCGAATTAGCTAAATTACCTAGAGATGAATCTCCAGATGCTCAATTGAAATATGCCGCTCCGCTCTGGAAACAATTTCTTGTTGTTACATGGAGAGTTTTCCAACAGAATTGGAGATCACCAAACTATATGTATTCAAAGATATTTTTGGTGGTCAGTGCTGCATTATTTAATGGATTTTCGTTTTTTAAAGCCGGTAGGTCAATTCAAGGGTTACAAAATCAAATGTTTGCTATTTTCATGACTTTTATGCCATTCAACACATTGGTTCAACAAATGTTACCATATTATATTAAACAGAGAGAAATTTATGAAGTTAGAGAGGCACCATCTAGGACGTTTAGTTGGGTTACGTTTATTCTTGCCCAAATTACCTCAGAAATTCCCGCTCAAATTGTCGTTGGTACTTTAGCTTTCTTTTGTTGGTACTATCCAGTTGGTCTATACCAAAATGCGGTACCAACCGATTCAGTTGATTCACGTGGTGTTTTAATGTGGTTATTGTTAGTTGGATTCTATGTTTACACTTCAACTTTGGGCCATGCTTGTGGTGCTTTCAATGAACTCGATATAAATGCTGCAAATGTTGCTTCTTTGTTATTTACGATGTGTTTGAACTTCTGTGGTGTTTTAGCCGGTCCCGACGCTATGCCACGATTCTGGATTTTCATGTATAGAGCCAATCCGTTTACATATTTGATTCAAGCTATTTTAGCTACTGGATTGGCCAATAATACCGTTATTTGTTCCGCTACAGAATTATTAACTTTCGATCCAGTTGATGGTCAAACTTGTAGTGAATTCATGGCTCCTTATATGTCATATGCCGGTGGTTATTTAATAGATGAATCTGCTACTTCCAGTTGTCAGTTCTGTCCTGTTGCTGAAACTAATGTTTTCTTAGCTTCGGTCAATTCATATTTCGACCAAAGATGGAGAAATTATGGTATTTTTGTTGCATTTATTTTTATTAATATTTTCTTATGTATTGGATTATATTGGTTAGCAAGGGTTCCAAAAGGTAACAGAGAAAAGAAGAAGAAGAAGAAGGATTAGACATTCATTTTGTTTTACAGATTGTTTTCTTTTGTTTTTTTAGGTATTGGAATGCCTCATGTATACAACTTTCAGTTAGTTAATAATTCCCTTAGATATTTCGTTTTAATAAAATAGATTAATATTAACCCATAGTAATTATTGCCGTAACTTGCTTAGTATTTCATCAGTATTTTGTCGATTGTTTAGTCAAATCGAAAGGTTTTCGGCAAAATCAGCCGATTTTTTTTGTAGGGCAGATTTTTTTGCGCTAGACTGTTTGACTAGACAACGTTTGGTTGAAATTCTTAACAAAAGTTTTGACAAAGCTAAACCACGGTTCTTTAGGGTTCGCGATTAACATGGTTACACCGGCTCAGATCCATGATGTCAATCTTCCAATGAAAGAGAGGATGGAAGCTCTTGTGAGATGGAAACAAGAAGAAATCACGAATGCCATTGCAAATTTAGATACAGTTGGATTTCATGCTGATAGTTGGACAAGAGGCGATAACGGAGGTGGTGGTAAGTCAATGGTTTTACAAGATGGTACTACGTTTGAAAAAGGGGGAGTTAACATTTCCGTCGTTCATGGGAAATTACCCAAAGAAGCCGTAGCTCGTATGAAGGCTGACCATAGTAACTTAATTAGTACGGCGCCCGATGGTTCTGTCAATTTCTTTGCTTGTGGTTTAAGTTTGGTAATACATCCTATAAATCCCCATGCTCCAACCACCCATTTGAATTATCGATATTTCGAGACTACTGATCCAGAATCGGGGGAGATTATTGCTTGGTGGTTTGGCGGTGGTGCTGACTTGACTCCTTCATATTTATATGAAGAAGATGCTATCCATTTCCATCAAACACATAAAGATGCCTTAGACAAGTATGACACATCTTTATACCCCAAGTATAAAAAATGGTGTGATAAGTATTTCTATATCAACCACAGAAACGAAACTAGAGGCGTCGGTGGTATATTCTTTGATGATTTTGATGACAGATCTCCCGACGAAATCTTGAAAATCGTCGAATCGTGTTTGGATGCATATTTACCTTCGTATTTACCCATTTTATCTAGAAGATTGGATCAACCCTTCACTCCAGAACAAAAGAATTGGCAGCAGATTAGAAGAGGGAGATATGTCGAATTCAATTTGGTTTTGGATAGAGGTACCAAGTTTGGTTTGCAAACCCCCGGTTCGCGTGTAGAGTCTATCTTAATGAGTCTTCCAGCCACTGCCTCATGGGTTTATGACCATCATCCAGAAGAAGGCTCCGAAGAAGACAAGTTGCTCAAAGTGTTGAAAACTCCTGTCGATTGGGTATAATCATACAAAATCGATACAAAACTGCTACAAAATTGATTTTTTTTTTATTAAAATTAGACAAGTGTACCTTGAGTATTCTTCTTCATTTCGTGTACATAATATTTAGAGACTTGCATGTAATACTATACATATTAGACAATTTGATTTCTATGGCTGAAAATGGCCCTGCGCAATTTGACCTCGGACGAAAATGTTCTCCACAAAAAAGCTTATGTTGGAGCTAAATCAAATCACTAGGAAACTATGAGTAAGTTATACAGCCGATTGGGTCCACAAGGTCGTCAGTTGCTCAATCATGGGTCTATGACCACATATAATTCTACTCCCCAAGAATTGGATTTCTTGATTGATGAATTGAGAAATCCCAAGCAAGATACCACTGTGAACAAGGTCATGGGATATTTGTATCATTATTTGCCATATATCAAACAAGAACATAACTTGAAACTCCTAATTGCCAGCTTTTTAAACAACCCTATATGTTTTTCTCCTCCAGCATCATATCTTGAGAATTATTCAATTATTGAAGTATTTAAGCTAATTACTGACAAAAAGTTGAAAATTAGTCAACCGACATTATCTATTAAGAGTTACTATACGATATTTTTAAAGGAATTGACTAATTTTGTTAATTTTAACCCAATTAGTAATAGTTGGAAAGTGTTACCAATAATATCGGGGTTGCTATTATCGAATGATTTGAGAGATGAATTATACACCAATTCAAATGCTATAGAATATAAATGGTTTTTTCATGATTGGGATAAAAAGATCAATCGTTTATTTTCCAGTTGTCTCAATAGTACATTAAGTCCTTCACAGCCAATTGATGTTAATTATTTAAGTTTATTAAGTTTGGCAATAACCTTTGATAAGAAAAATAGTATCAAAGCTTATACTTCAAAAGTCTCTCCAGAATTTATTGTCGTTCAATTGGTAGATTTGATCTTTTACTCCCCACATTCGGCTAATGTTTATCAGGAATTTTATTACACCAACGACGAGTCTGGATCAATACAAAAAATCATGCAAACTCCAGTAATTCGTTACATCAGTAAATTGTCAATTTTATTGGAAGCGTATTTGGAGAGATTATCCTATTCATCATCATCGTTTGATCTAATTATGGACGTTGTTAAAAGAATCTTGAATTTTAATCGTGAGTTAAATCATAAAACTAGAGAATCTATCTTTAATAATAAAAACTCATCCTCCAACAAAGCGGTCAAACATCAACAATACTGGTATTTGATGAAGCTGACGCTTTTTGCACAAATCATCGTATTTCAAGGTATCTTGACTCGATTTTTGAAATCAAATAGAGGATTTTGGGGTAACAAAAGATCACATCCTTATTTGGTCGTACAATATCAACAAATTTGCTTGGAAATACTTCATAACTTATACTATCTTAATTTCATTTTATTAGCAATCGGTCAGGGGGGGTTTGATAGCTACAATTTTGTATACTACTTGTCAGTTGAATTATCGTTACAAAATCCTAAAAACTATGAAAGGTTATCTTTGTTCTTGATTGGAGATTATCGAGAAATTAATTTAAATCCCCAAATTGTCAATCAAGATTATCTAGCTCAATCAAAAATCTTATTTGTTTTTGGATTATGGGAAAATTATTTACAAAATAACATTCCCAATGAATTATTCAAATTGGAGATCTTTGAAATAACATTCGGATTGGCAGATTCTAATAGATACAGCGTGTATGATATAAACGAAGGTGCACACTCGGTCTTGTTGGAATATTTCTCACGAGCCAAGATTGATAATATCCCAGCATGCATCAAATATGTCCAAATGCTATTTGATCAGCACCCTAAAAGTTTATCTGCCAACCAACTCAGTATTGCCATTGAATCTATCGGTAAGAAGATTCTAGGAGCACCTATTATTTATGATAATTCCCTGTTTGAAAATTCAGCTCACGAATTTCTTGAATTTCTTTATCTCAAATGTGCCAATACACCATCAATTCCAATTAAACATCCACAAGGTGGAGATAATTTATTCATAGGATCGTCACAACCAATTTCTGAAATCGATGCACCTTCTACTCTTGGCAGCATGGATGAGGCCACCAGAGATTCCCAACTCCATAATATAGTAGAAGAAAACGATAGTGAAAAGCCAATGAGCCATATAGTGGAAAAAATGACCAATAAGGTAACTCATGATGTTAAGGAAACACTTCAAATGAATAGTGAAAAATATGCAAAATACTTCCCTGATCCACCCAAGGTTGAATATGAGTTTGAACAACGTATGGCTGTGAATACTACTAGGGAAGCCGCAATCTCCACCATTATCAACCTCGTTCCTTACCTCCCATTATCATATTTCAGACCTTGGTTAGACAAGATCTGGGTATTGATTCAAAATTCCAAGCCAGATGAAAAAGAGTTTCTTATTAATTTACTCTGGAGAGTAATCAGTGAGAACCTAGACATAAATAGAAGTGAATTGGGGTATGAATGGTGGTATGAAGAGAAATTTCTTCCTTCTTCAGAGGCTGCAAAATTATAATGCTGCATAATTTATGTGCACTCCTCATCTCATGAAATATTGTTTATAGATCTGAATATATAAAGTTGTAACAAAAGTGTAGGACAAATAAAATGGCTAGAAAGAAGTCTGCTGCTAAAAGAGCCAAAGAGGCTGCTGCTGAAAATGTTGAATCAATCGCTGAGGTTGATGTTATGGTTAAAAAATCTGCTGCCGATAACATTAGAGAGGTTTCCAGTGAAGAAGAGGATAATGCATCATCCTCAGAAGAGGAGGATGAATACGGGGAATTAATTACTGAAAGGGTTGAAGAAGGAATTGAAAAAGTTTTGCTGGCTATTAGAAACGAACCTAAGAAGTTATTAGACCCAGAAGTCAAATTCTTCGATGATTCCATCGAAACGAAAACAGCCAGAGTTGATAAGGATAAACCTATATACTTGAAAGATTATCATAGAATGAACTTGTTAGCAGGTGGATACAAGGAGGAGGATGAAAATGACAATGAATATGGTACTGTTGATGGTGAAAAACCATATACCGTAAAACAAAAGGAGGAAAAAGATCAATTGCTTTCCGAGATTCAACTGGCTTTTGATAATGAAGTTGAAGCAGAGGAAGAAGACGATGACGATTTCTTGACTAAAAAGGAAAGAAAACGTGAAGTCGCCGATATCCCCAATGCATTACCAGACCCAAATCAAAATTCAGAAGGGTTTTTGAAAGCTTTTCTTGACAACCAATCTTGGATACCTAAAAAGGGAGATAAAGTTATAAATCTTGATAAGATTGATCGTGATGATGACGAGGATTTTGAAGATGCTGTTGAAAACTTTGAACATGTTTATAACTTTAGATATGAAGATGCCAACGCAGCCGAAATTGTTTCGTATGCCAGAAATCAAGCCACATTGAGAAGATCAAATACTAATTCTCGTAAACGTCAAAGAGATAAAAAAATTGACGCCAAAGTCAAGGAAAATGAAGAAACTAATGCGTTATTAAAGAAGAAAAAGAATGTCAAAGTAAACCAAGTTATGGACAGATTAGCTAAAGTCAAGGAAGCTGTAGGTGATGAAGTCAGCGATGAAGTAATTCAAAAAGTATTTGGTGACTCGCTACTCAATGACGATTTTGATGATGCCGATTGGGACAGTAAGATGGCACAAATCTTCGACGAACAATATTATGAAGCCGAAATTGAAAAGCCTAGTTGGGATAAGGATGACGAGATTATGGCAGACTTCAAACCTTCTACCAATGATGATGAAGCAAGCGAAGTAGAAGAAGTAGAAGCTGAACCAGTTGTTGATACAAGCAGTAAAACTAAAAAAGATAAATTGAAAGAGAAAAAATCAGCTAAAAAGGGTAAGGAATTACTTAAAGAAAAAGCCCAAGAGATTGTTGAGGCCAATACTTCAAGGTTACTTGACGAAATTGACGAGGAAAGAGGTCGTTCAGTAAACGATGATGCCAAATTCAAATATCGTGAAGTTTCTCCAGAAACCTTTGGTTTATCAACACGAGAAATTTTACTTGCAGATGATAAGCAATTGAATCAATTCATCGGTATCAAAAAGTTTGCCCCTTACAGAGCTCGAGAATTAAGAATGAAAGATAAACGTAAATATACCAAGAAGAGACACTTGCAAGATTGGAGAAAAGATACCTTCAAAAATAAAAATGGTCCTGAAGTCAAAGAAGATTCTAAACATGACGTATGGATTAGAACTGACGAAGAACCAGATAAGAAGAGGAAGAAATCGAAAAGATAAAACCATTAAGCATAAAAAATTGTATCATACATAGAGATTATTTATAATATCAAAAAAAAACATTTTATTAAAGTCACCTATTCTAAATCAAAACATATTAATTAAATCAAGCAAAACGAAAAATTAAATTAACCAGAAACGAAATAAACAAAAATACATAAACAAAAAACTCCCTCCTGAATTCAATCATATTTGTTTGGGAAGCTGATGACACTTTTAGCAGCGTCTTTAGCCCTCAATTTAAAGCTTTTAATGGATTTTGAACTTGTGCCCGCGGTTTCTGGTTCGTTCACACTATTTAACCAAAGATGAGCTAAATATAAGCATGTACAAACGATAACA
This sequence comes from Candida sp. Y128-05E, assembly GCA_037042355.1. Classification (NCBI taxonomy): domain Eukaryota; kingdom Fungi; phylum Ascomycota; class Pichiomycetes; order Serinales; family Debaryomycetaceae; genus Candida; species Candida sp. Y128-05E. Next base: position 56,392 of record JAXQKE010000005.1, on the reverse strand, counting down.
ACCATACAGCCAAGAATTCCGAACCACCAAGATAATGAATCACCACCTTCACCAGGAACATGAACATTCATACCAAATAAACCGGTAATCACATTCAAAGGAATCAAAATTGTACCAAGAAGGGTGACTTTGGAGAACATTTGAGTAAGCTTGTTGTTAGAATTAAAGGACTCAACTTGTAATTGCGCCATGTAATTACCATGTGACCTTGAAAAGATCTTTTCGTAAGCCAACAAGTTTTGAAACATCGTAACGACATGATCCTGGATATCACCAAGATATAAAGCAATGTCGGCACGAGGTTGTTGCACCCTTTGGAATTGCAGGTAGTTTATATTTGCTGATGGATTAATAGTGATTCCTGAAATTGAAGATGCGGAATTTGGATGAAGAGCCGGAGCAGGTTGCGGAGATGCGATGCCAGCCATTGGTACAAATGGTTGAGGGGTAGCATGGTCGCCAGGTGTTAAATAATTGGGAACGCATGCCTGTGAGTGTATGGATGCCTCGTCTTGACATCTTTTGGCAAACATCTTTATAACGTCAGCTTTACCAGATAATAAACGCATTAAAGTCATGACTTTTCTTCTTGCTTGACCAATCTTTTTCAACATCATGGCAAAATCGGTTTCACGAGCAACAAAGACCGAGTCTTCAATCATGTCGGCTTCGTATTCGATGCCAGTAATAACCGGAGCAAATCCATCAGTAATGTCATCGATAAGGGCATAACATAACCAATCGGCGGAGACATCAACATAATCACGTAATTGTCTAACTCTTCGTCTAACATTAGCGGGGTGGTTAATTGGCGAGAAATGGAATGAAAGAACACCATCTCCAAAAACGACAATATAAACATTGATGGGTTCTAAATAGTCTTCTGATTCATTATCTTGTTCAAAAGTATGAAAACAAACGAAATAATAGTTTCTAAACAATTCTACCTTTTCACGAGTTTCTTGCATTCTAATATCTTCTGCGGTCAAAGGATGGATTCCGAAAGCTTTAGCTAACATTTTCATTTCGGAATCGGTTGGACAAGAACAGTCCAACCACCAAGTTCCGTCGCCATTGTTGAACAATTCTTGCACCGATTGGCCTGGTAAAACCAAACCAGGAATATCAGGCGAATGGATAGTTTCTTCATTTTCGGAATTGAAAAACGAAAATCTGTCAGGTAATTGTCTGACGCCAAAATCATCATCCGATTGAATTCTGGTTTGACCAAACTTGACTTGATCAGAAGTCGAGGTATTATCCGAATCATTAGAAAGATCAAATTTCTCACCATAAACAGCAGGTTTAACATCATTTGTTTTACTAGTCGTAAGTTTCGAAAGTAAATATTTTGGAGTATATTTGATTGACGTAGCCGAAGTCTTAATTGAAGTGTTGGTTAAATTCTTTTTCAATAATTTTTTATCGCCCAAAATGGTTTTGCTCATGTACGATTGTTCTTGTAATTCATCCTTGATGAATTCTTCAATTTCATCGAAATCAATGCCTTTGATTCTGACATGTTCTCTCAACATGGGGAAACACACATCCTCTTCAGTTTCCTGAGATGAGCGCGAGGCATGAGAGTCGGGGTCCGAGTCTATTGAAGAACGAGATCCTCTTCTTTTAATAGACGAATCAATGGACCGAGTTGAACCTTGACGTTTTCTGAAACCACCGTCATTATTCAAAATTTTCATTCTATTCATATCGATTTTATTCAAATAAGCATCACCATCATCATCGTTTCGAGGTACTGTTTGCCGTCTAGGTCTTTCACTAACTGACACTCTTCTGGGTCTATCTATTGGAATCTGCAGTTCAGGTGGAACTTCATCATCATCATCTTGTCCTTCCTTCAATGGTAAACCTCCTTGCAAACGATGATCGTTCAAGTACGCTTCACCGCCCGTCTTTCTTCCAGCTTCACTGGATTGGGTTGATTCATTATCGGAAATCATTGTTTAATTGTCACTATGGTGTCTGTTTGATATATGTGCATTCATGGGCGGTCATTGAATAACAGCCAAAGGATACTTATGATTAGACTACACTATCATTAACTACAGAAGAGATGAAATTAAATTTTGCAGAAATTTCCTCATATAAAAAGTGACACAAAAAAGAAATTAGCTCAAACACATGTGGGAAGAGAAAACAGGCAACAACAGAAAAGTGAATGGGGTTGATGGAGTGAGAGTAGGATAGATGGATTTATACAAGGAAATAAGCGGTATACCGCTTTCTAAAAATGGAAAAATGTGTAAATTACATGTAAATTGCTCCTGAATAGAATGAGCAACCTCTATTTGGTGGGCTAGAATTTGGTGATGACCTGGTAGTATTGTAGAATTTGACAATGAGTCAGCAGAAGGTAGATCTATAGTGTGGAGAAGCTATTTTTGTAGCTGAAAACAATTGGGTGGCTTATACCTCGGGATGAGATGGGTCGCATTGAGTCGAGAACTATGGAAGAACTATGGAATTATTACATTTATTGAGTATTGTTTGTTTGATCTAGGCTTCTTGGTTTTCTTTTCGTATGTACTTCCATGTAAGACTTCTCGGAATCAAAATTTTTATTTTAACACTAGTCTTTTGCAGCCATTGATAAGTTTTATACTGACAACAATAATTCGGAGGTTTTATGGATAGCAAGTGGAGAAATGAACTGTAATCTACAATAGAATAAACCTCGACATAGCCAGATTGAATAGCAATAGGATTCTGTTTGTTGGCGCATAATGCGATTTGCTGTCCATCGTATGGAATCAATTCTTTTCTTTTTATTAAACTATCCATCGTAATTGTTAGATTATCCTTTTCTGATGCATATAATTAATCTTTCTATCGAAGTTTAAAAAACCTTAATTCATATAAAAGAAATTAAGCTCCGGTAATATCTGCTTAATATAATTGGCGGAGATAACATGAGTTAATAATTAGCTTGCCCATGGTGGTTTTCCCTCTAAATTTTTGCCTATAGACTTGAATCTTGAGTTTTGTATTTGCTTTTATTATAATGGAAATTTAGAGAACTCGTTTCTTTTGGTTTTTGGGAAAAGAAATTGTATGATAGTGACTACTACTCCAATGCACCACAAAACATATGATTCATCTCGAATTTTCAAGGTTTCCTTGATTTCCAATTTTCGATCGCTTATGATCTATAGAGCTTTAATTGTCTATTGGAATAGGAATGTTCTTTCCGTCTTAATAACCTTGAACCTTATCAGGATAAGTTTATCTCGGAGAATCAATTATTCAATTTTAGATAAAAGTACATTGGTTTATAGATAAAACAGAGATTGACTTGGATATACACCTTCTACATGATTTTTTAACCAACATTTACTAGTTATAATAGAGTGTGATATCCTTAACTATTTTTTACCATTCCAAGGGCTTGGGTTTATATGGATTTTGCAAATAATTCATCTCTTCTGGTGTCAAAGTAAATGTCACCGCTTTGACAATATCATCGACTCTTTTTACTGAATTTAACCCGACAATTGGCTGGCATCCTTTTTGTATCGACCATCTGGTAGCAATAGCTGCCATTGACAAATCATGTTTCTTGGCCAATTCTTCAACCCGATTAATAACGATTTCATCTTCGTCGGTCAAGTTCATTACCAGCAATCCATAATCATTATCCTTAGTACGATTGAACGAGGAATCAACCCCAAATGGACGTGCTAATAACCCTTTGGCAATTGGAGACCATGGTATTAAACCAACCTTACCCAATTGATTATCCTGACAAAATGGAATCAATTCACGCTCGTCTTCTCGATTCAATAAATTGTAATAACTTTGCATCGAAATGAATTTGTGCCATCCATTCATCTCGGCAATATATTGCAATTCAACAAACTCAACCACTTTCATTGAAGATGACCCAATATATCTTGTATGTCCTTGTTCAACGACATCATTTAATGCCCGCATTATTTCCTTCTTGGGGGTTTTATCTAATCGATGTATTTGCAATACATCGATATAAGTTCCTAACCGTCTGACACTGGCCTCCACGGCTTCCAAAATGTACCTTCTACTCAAACCTTTTTTATTAATGTAATTAATATCATTATCGGGGTAATGTTCATGAAAGAACATTAAATCATCTTCATCCAAAGGGAAGTGACATTTGGTTAAAATCTGGATTCTATTTCTGGGGATGGAATATTTCTTGATGAATTTCCCCAACAATACTTCAGATTGTCCATTCGAATAGGCATCGGCTGTATCAAACGTTCTCAAGCCAACATCGTAACATTTTTTCAAAATCTTGAAAACTTCATCTTCATCTTCAATCGCCCATTCTATCGACTTTTTGCTCCCATACGACATACATCCCACTATAATAGGAGCAACAAATAAACCCGAATCTCCTAATCTAACAAACTCCATAAACAATCTGGTTCCATCAATTGTGGAATTTTATTTGCAATTTATAATCTTAATCCCCCTACCCCATAACACAAAAAATGCAATATCCGACTTCAACGGTTTATTGTTGGCCTTATTGTTTATTTTTTTTTAATATCCAATTAGTACTTAAATACAATAGATGTAGACAGTAGCAAGGAGGTTTTAATAATCCCGTTTATTAGTGCCATGCCTCATTTATTATTCGATTTTTCATGCTGATGTAGCTTTATGTTTTGTAGAGACTAAATAGGTAATCGACTCTCAACAAAGATTACTAGGTTAAAAGCATTTACCATCAATTTTAAAATCGAATTGTCCTATATTATGTAGCAATTTTAGAATTGAATTGTCTTATACTATGGTAATACATCAGCTAATCAAACATCAGCATATAAATATACCACATTTCAATTATCAGGAAATGAACTTTTTTTGTTCTTTTTTTTTTGTAGGTAATTAGCAACTAACCCTTGCTAACTACTCTTGCTTTTTGAATCTTCAACTTGACCAATTTTACCACCTAAATTTCGATTCTAACAATTTCCATTTAGGATGCAAAAACTTTTTCCTGTACGCACCAAAACAGTGAATAAATTCTTCTAAGCTCGTACTATAGAAGAATTCCATTGGGAGAAATAACGATTAGGAATCGGTTACAGTTGGTAGATGCATCTCCTGAGGATACGACAGTCCCAGTTATCTAGCAGGTATCATGTTTTGCTTAGAAACGGGGCTATTTTACCAACAAATTTGACATTTTCAAACTATTTCAGTACAAATAAACGACTAAATGAAAACTGGTTTAAACAAACATCTAAAGGAAAGATTGTCAGCAAATTCAATCTGAAGCTGGATGATAGCAACTCCAAAAAATCACCTCAAAATGGTGATTTTTCAGTATTACTAAAGAATCAACAATATGATTTAATCATGGAAAATTATTTCAATCATGATCCACAATTTATTAATGATATAATCGAGAAAACCATTGAACCAGTTCCTGAATTATTCCGTTATGATTCGGACTGTGAGATTGAAATCCCCCGCTATCGCGCTTATGATAATTCGACTGAAAGATTGTCGATAGATTATCCATTTTATAAACACATCTATCATAAAATCCCCAAATTGTATGAATTCTGCAAACAATATGAAACTATAATGTTCAAAAATGAATTGTTTTTTGCAAAATATATTTGGTTATGCTATCATATGAATGACTTGCCAAAATTACAACATTTAGCATTTGGTAAAACTCAATATGATTACAAAACTTGGGGTTATTTATTATCTGCATTTATACAAAACTATGAAATTGATTTTGCCAAATCAATTTTGCAAAAATTGTCTAAAAATAAATTAGATTCTCAATTATTAGACATTACATTATTGGAATTGGTGCAAGTTGATTGTTTGTTTGATCATATACAAAGTATATTTCAAGACTGGATTGATCGTGACCAAGAAGTCTCACCTCAATCTTTAGGCATTATGCTTGAGCAATACTACAAATATGGTACGCCCGATGAATTGAAGGAATTTCAAAAATTCTTAAGGAAAAATGATTTCCAGGAATTGTACAACACTAAAATCATAACTTTGCAACATCAAATCATAAATCAATCGAAAGATAATAAAAAATTGATTACTGCTGATCATTTATTACAGTTCAATGAAATCTCCAAGACAGTCCCAGCCAATGAATTGTCCAATTTTTACTATAATTGGTTACAATTTTTAATCAAATATTCCAATACCCAGATGATTGAATTATTAATTATCGATTTGAGACGTCAGAACCTTGAGATCAATGACAAATTTCAACAATTGATTTGTCGATATTATACCAATCACAATAAATTTTTACAATTGTTCAAGTTATTTAAATCAAAATCGATCAAGTTCAATGAGGTTTATATGTACAATCTTTTTGATAGTTTCATCAAGACATATCCTTACCATGCACCAAATTTCCAAGCTCAATTTCATCAATGGATAGATAATTTTGAATTATCGAAATCTCGAAAAATTCGATTGAAGAAAAAATTGACAATCACTAAAATTAACTCACAAATAACACCCTATCATATCAACTCGTCATCATTAATCAATAAACCAAGAAAGTATATTTCAATATTTTGGAAAGATATTCCATGGAGTTCAAATACCCACGGCCAAGTATTAAAAGAACAAGTATCGTATCGTATCAATAAAGGGTTTCTAGATATTATCCGCAAAGGAGTGCGCCCCGATAATGACATGATTATCAATACTTTCAGACGATCAGATATGAATAATAAAAAGATCCTCATTGACATGCTTAAAGCTATCCGAACTTACCAGTATAATAAAATAAAGTTTGATCTTTACATATTACAAGGGAATCAAACTAGAGAAAATGTACAGGAATTTTATCAACAGCAGGATCTTTCACAGTTCACTACTAACGATAAAATCATGTTTTCAAGAATGTTAATGAATAAAGGGTTATATGAAGAAACCAACGCCTTTTTATCTTCAATTCTGGGAGAGTATCTTGATGATAAGACGAAAATGGTAAAGTTCATAATTGAGTTGAGAAACTATACTTCTTTTGGTAAATATGTGGAAATTATTTCATCAATTGAGAAATTTCCAATCGACGAAATTATTTTGTCTCCATACATCTTGAACCAATGTATTTTTATTGAAAAGAAGCTAAAATCAAAGCAAAATCACAATCAAGGGGATAACGTTGAACTTAAACGTGCAATCAAGAAACTACGAGGCTTGATTGGGGACATTGATTTACGATTGGACCGAGATTCGGTTGAAATCAGCAAAACCATACTTCAAATGTTCAAACTTTTGGATAAATGGGTTCCTAAATTTGGAAGCAATGATAGGACAGCATAATGTGAATAGAAAACTGGCTATTTACTTAGAAACTTTAGCATCATCTCTATAGTTACATAGACATCCTGTATATAAATTAATATAATCATTAGAGATGATTTACCTGGGTAGTTGAACAAATCACAACAAGAATGGGAGATGAAAGTGACCAATGGAGTCGACTTGTAAGTATACATTAGAAGCTCTTGTTTGGCCAAACTGAACTAACATTTTAGGATCAAGCGTTGACGTCGAATTTGTTGCTGAAGGTGGCGGCATCTGTTGAATGTACGATATGTTCAGAATACATGTGTGCACCAGTGACTAGTGAATGTGGGCATTCATTTTGTTACGACTGTGTTAATTCCTGGTTTGAGAATAAGTTAAATTGTCCTACGTGTCGACAAGACGTTGAAAATAAACCAATATTGAATATTCATTTAAAAGACATAGGCAGAAATATAGTAGAGTTGCTAGTGGAGACTACAATCGATGAAAATGAAAAGAATCGACTAATAAAACATCGAGACCGTTCAATTAAAATCTATGAAGATGATAAACGTAATAATCAATTATTCGGTGATTTATTCGACACCGCTACAACATTAATAGATACCTCTGATGGAGTACCCCGATGTGGTAATTGTCATTGGGAAGCAAGAGGAGACACTTGTAACCATTGTGGACAGAGACTCCGCTCAAATATAGAGGATAATGATTCAGACGCTTATGATGAAGATGACGAGGAGTTGGCGATTACATTAGATGCACCTAATGAATATGATACGGAAGATAGTTTTATAGATGGAAGAAATGACCAGGAGATATTTGGTGAACAGAATTCATATTCTGGTGATAGTGACGGCAGTGATCAGTTATCAGTAGATTGGACTGGATTCGGAGATGACATTCACGAGGTTGACGCAAATACATTTGATGATTCTTTGCACGGTCTGACCTATGGAGACGACGAGGTTGATTTAAACCAAGCTTTGGAGCGATTTCATCAAGAAGATAGAAGGCGACATGAGGTGATTGATTTGAGTGAAGAGGAAGATGAAGATGAAGATTTTGATATTGCTCCAAGTTCTCATTCTCGAAGAGTCATTAATGTCAGCGATGATGAAGACGAGTGGTAAAAGAATTGGCAGTAGCCACTTAATAGTGTTAATATATATTAATTTGGTGAAAGTATAAGTAACTCGATAGACAATATAAGATTTCATGAGCTATGCAAATCCTGAATTTTAGTATGTATTTCAAGTTAACAATATATCACATGTAAGTTATTTAAGTTAAGTGTTACCAACAATTATTATTTTTGTTTTCTAACAAGCATTTGAAATAATAGAAATTTAAATCTAATAAATAAATAAAAAATGGGCCTATAAGCCATAGGTGTCTTTTCCATTGATGGCTCCCCTCAAATAATGTGCTAGTCTGGGTTACAAAAATGGTTAATTTCAAGACATATTATAATTTGTATATATCATAATACACACCCAAGCAAAAAAATGCATATTTTAAGAAAACCCCAAAAATATCTAAAATTTTATTCTAAAATTACCCCAATGGCAATTTAGCAACACCACCTTAGCCATCCAATGACTTGAGAACATAGTAAAGACCTCTCATGGGGTTTGAATCGCAGGAA
>JAXQKE010000005.1:28399-47330 GCA_037042355.1 Candida sp. Y128-05E | reverse complement strand
ATTTACGCCTACTGCTACCTCTTACGGCTGCAAAAAAAGTTTTTTCAAGAAATTAATTCGCCGGTCTAGTATAGTGGTTAGTACACATCGTTGTGGCCGATGAAACCCAAGTTCGATTCCTGGGACCGGCAGTTTCTTTTGCCTGTTTAGCTTAGTGGTAGAGCGTTGCACTTGTAATGCAAAGGTCGCTAGTTCAATTCTGGCAATAGGCAGCTTCTTTTTTGCTCCTAGCGAACTGTTGCTTAACAAGTGGAACGTTTTGATAAACCATTTAGAATATTTATTTTTCTGACGATAGTATTTTACGATATATTATTAAAATCATTTTTTTATCGTGAAAATTATCAGGTTTAATTACAAAAAATCAATCAAATATAAATAAAGATCCAATAATACCAATATCTCTCTCTTCCAACTTCTCTTTCATACTCTATTCTCCTATAATCAATCGTTTCCTTCTATTTTCCAAAAAATCATCACGTGATTTTCAATAAGCCAACCAAATGCCAGAGAAAAACTTTACTTGATTTTGATATAAACGATTACAATACAATTAGCAATAACCAAGTAAACATGGATCCACAAAGAATTATTGAATTGCAAAGAAGATACCAAAACTCTAAACAACCTTTATGGTTAAGAGGAAAATACTCTAAAGCTTTGGTTTATCCTTACTACGCTTTATTCGCTGTATCCACTGCCATTCCATTATATTATACTGCTAGAGCCATTGCTGGTATTAAAGATGAATAATCTTAAAAAGATTATACTTACAATGCATTACATAACGTTATATATATGATTAATAAAAATTATAATTGATCTATTGTAGAAAAAATGAACGAAGTGAATGAAATGGGATGATTAAAGGGTGCAATTGGATGGATATTATGGTTGAGAAATATAGAATGTTACATACGATTTATGAATACAATGAATTTGAAATATATGTAAGTTTTGACTTCTGTTTAAGGCGGAATCGGAGCGATTTCTGTTCTTTTTTAGTTTAGGGTGAAGAATATTACTTGGATATTTGTTTAATAAATCAACATTCTTTTTTCTGCAATTCCCCAATAACCTTGTTTACTGTTGCCACGATCAATTCATTATCAATAATCTCTTTAAACTGGTGCAATTTCTCAATCAAATCTGGAGATTCGATTTTTATTACCTGTTCATTCAACTTTAAGTAGCTTAGAATCAATGAATTATATCCCATCATGTGTTTAACTATATTGTCGCCAGTAGCCAGCGTTAATAGTTGGATATTCTTGTCAATTAATTGCAGCAATTCTGGGGTTACTTGATTCCAAACTTTGGACTCAACGACATTGACAAGGTACCCGAGTAAGAATAAACATACATCCTTTTGCTCTTGTCGTTGGTCCTGGTAGATTTCATTCAATAATTGAAAAATGATTATCGGTTGTTTTGGATTGAATATTTTATATTGGGGATAGTTTGTGCTTAGTACCACAATCAACTTGGCAATATAATATATTTCCTCCAGATTAGTTTTAATATCTTCAAACAATTTATCAATCAAGCTTAGGAGAAATTTCAAATTTCCACGAATATCCTTACTTTCGCCCAAGTATCGTTCAAGATACTTCAAAATTTCGATTTTTAAATCACTAGTGTGATATATCTGGCATAAATAGTCAAACTCCTCGGTGGAACCCGGTGGTGCAACCTCGATTAAATTATTCAATAGATTTTTAGGTAAATTTCGATAAATCTTAGCCAAATTGTTTCTGGCAATGGTTGAGAGGACGACTTTTTCGTCCAACGGGTTGATCTCGAGTGAATTGATGATGTGCGGCAAGTCAATTGGTACACTCACTCTATTTACAATTAGGTAATACTGTACCACAGCAACCAACCAATTAATCACCATCTCTTGAGCATTGTCATTTGGTAAATTAGGCAAACATGAAACTATTTTACCCCCATAATTTATATATGTCTGGTTGAGCTGCTGTAGATTATCGATAATCTCCGTGAGCTCGAGAAAAGCCACTCGAAACCCATGCCGTTGATAATTCAAACCATCTAGACGAAGTTCCATTTCTTCATCTATGTGTGCATTTATCGACACCAACCGTAAATCATTGATATCCTGGCTCTCATCATTCAGGACCACTTCATCATCTATATCATTATTATTATTATCATTTTCATCTTCCACATTTTCTGCAACACGAAAGCTGCGGACCTTCCCATAAGTGCGACCGTTGGAAGCACGTTTCTTCTTAACCACTACCTCTTGAACTACATCTTGTACATCTTCAAATACTAATTCTAGATTAATCTCGGATTCACTAGTACACTCCGTCAGATTGTCTTCGACGTCAGAATGCAACTCTATAGATACTGCTGACTGCGAAGGTTCAATCTCTTCAAACGCACTGTCCCAGACATTACTCTCCAGTTCACTGGACGCCAATTTAGCCCGTGGTTTATGGATATTATCGAATAAATTACCCCAAGCATTACTTACCTTCTTCAGAGGACGTTTTACCTTGGGAATTACCTCTTTTTGAGCATCTTTCTTGACCTTTTTCTTAACCTCTTTGACCTCTGCCTCACCACTCTCTTCAAACAACCTCTTTTTAATATTTTTTGAATTTGGCGATGTCAAAAGCCCATCAATAACCTTGACATATTTCTTGGGAGACGAAGTCAAAGAATCAAATAAATCAACATTCTTTGTAGGTGATTCTGAAGCAACTACCTTTGAATCAATTGAACTACTTGTTAAACCACTACTTCCGTCTATATCTCCACCCTCATCATCACTAAACAAAATCTGAGAAGATAACTTGGTGTGTTTTCTTCTTCTCTTACCATAACTATTCATTTCATTGTGTTTCCTCTTGTTCTGCTTACCTTCTGACTGAATAAGTGTTATAACCTGAACAAATCTTGGGTGTGCACATAATTATTGAAATCTTGTCTGGGTGTCAAATAGAAAACAAACCATTTTACAACCATTTTAACAACAACCAACAAATGTCACTAGAAAAGAAGATCAGGAACTTCTTGAAGGGTCCAGTGAAGGGAGAAACCTTTGAGTTACGTAATGGGTTGGTTTCTCAGTACAGAAATGAAAGAAAAGACGCTATTCAACGGGTGATTCAGGCTATGACAGTAGGTAAAGATGTTTCCAGTTTGTTTCCAGACGTGTTAAAGAACATCGCTACGTATGATATTGAACAGAAGAAGTTGGTCTATTTGTACTTGATGAATTATTCAAAGAGTCATCCTGAATTGTGTATTCTTGCTGTGAACACATTTGTTCAGGATACTGAAGATCCCAATCCTTTGATTCGGGCTTTGGCTATAAGAACAATGGGTTGTATCAGGGTACAGAAAATGGTCGACTATATGGAAATTCCGTTGTCACGGACTTTAAAGGACGATAATCCGTACGTTCGTAAAACAGCCGCAATCTGTGTTGCCAAATTGTTTGACTTGAATCCAGAAATGTGTATTGATTTCGGATTTTTGCAAAAATTACAAGCGTTAATTAAAGACCCCAATCCTATGGTGGTGGCTAATGCGCTCACTGCATTGTATGAGATCAAAGATATGAATTCGGATCCAAACTTGGAAGTAGTGACTATGACGTCGGAGATTTGCCGTAATGTCCTCATGTGTTTGAACGAATGTACCGAATGGGGTAGAATCACCATTCTCACCACATTATGCGATTACGATGCCCAAAACGCCGAAGAAGCCACGTTTATCATCGAAAGGATTATCCCCCAATTACAACACGTCAATCCATCGGTTGTTTTATCTTCAATCAAAACTATCATACACCATATAGAAAGCATTCCTGTTACTGCCCAAAGACAGACTATTCTTAAAAAATTATCTGCACCATTAGTCTCATTAGTTTCATCTTCAATCCCAGAAGCGCAATATGTCGGGCTAAAGAATATCCGAATCATTCTTGAAAAGTATCCCCAAGTCTTATCCCGAGAATTACGAGTTTTCTTTGTCAAGTATTCCGATCCATTATACTTAAAGTTGGAAAAATTGGAAATCATGATTAGATTGGCCAATGACACCAACTCGAGTTTATTATTAGGCGAATTGAAGGAGTATTCCATGGAATTCGAACCATCGCTAGTGGCCAAAGCCATCAAGTCAATCGGCTCGGTTGCAATCAAATTATCCGCTAGTGTCGTCAAATCTGTCAATTTATTGTTATATTTGGTCGACCAAAGAGGGGGTGACTTGATCATAAACGAATCAATCATGGTACTAACCAACATCCTCAGACGTTACCCCGGGAAAAATGATTTGCTCACATTAATCATCCCCGTCATTTCCAATCATATAGATGATTTACATAAAATTGAAGCTTTAACCGGCTACATATGGCTCTTGGGAGAATACCCCAAATATTTCTCAAACCTTGGTGATAAGTTAACCCAATTAATTGATGAATTCTTAGAGTATGAATCATTATTACAATTAAACATTTTAACCACAATTGTCAAAATAAACTTGGAGAATCCAAATAATAACAAATACAGTCTGTTATTACAAAAAGTCTTGGAATTGGCCACCAAGGAATGTGAAAATGCTGATGTCAGAGATAAAGCATACATTTACTGGCGATTATTATCAACATCTTCGACCGAATCGCAACAGAAAATCGTGTTGGCTAAATTACCCCCAATCAAAGATACAATCAGTACATTCAATCCTATACTACTTCAAGAATTGATCGGCGAATTGTCAACTTTATCGTCAGTTTATCATAAACCAGCATCAACATTTGTTGAATCCGCTAGCGTACGTAGAGCTGAAAGAAAGGCCAAATCCAAGGCCAATATCGACGATTTGAAGAATCTTGCTAAAACTGAAATCATCAATAATGCCAAAAACGAAAACTTGCTTGATTTCGATGACGATGAAGTAGATGCTAGTAGTTTAGTGGAAGGAAGCGATGGTCCTGGAAACTTGTTGGAAGAATTGAACGATTTATTCAACACCCCAACATTACCACAATCTAATGTTCAATCTACAGAAAAATCATCAGCAAACGATATTCTTAGTTTGTTTAATACCCCATCTACACCATCCACCAATATTACCCAAAGCATGGATGGGTTATCAATGGAAAACAATACCAATAATAACAATAATCATAGTAAGAATACCAATGACTTATTGGATCTCTTTTAGAGTTTGTATATATTTATATATATATATTGGGATAGGATCTACATAAAATTACCCATCTAGAGACTGTAGAAACTCTGAAATTATGTCATCTTTTATGCTTTCTTTGGAAGGTGCTTCTACTACTTCCGAGTGTTGTTGTTTATAATCTAATTCATCAATTTCGGTTAATTTTTTTATTCTAGTTTTAATTTTTGTTGCTGTTTTATCCATAGTCTCTATTTCCAATTTTTTCGAATCAATCTTCTTCTTCAATAACATAATCAAACTTTCTCTAGACTGGTGAGGTCTATAGGTATTCAAAAGATGATTTATATTAATTAAAATCAAGGAAATATCTTTGATTTTAGGCTCAAACTTGGCTGGATCTACCGAGACCACTCCGATCAATTCCAAGAAATTTAGCAAGAGACTATCCATCAATTTGTGTAGCTCCTTTATCTTAGTTTCTGATGTTATCGACTCATCATTATCTTGATACAACTGTTCCCAGTTTGCGTCTTTTAAACTAGGCAACTTATCTTCAAATGACCATATATTACCATACCCTCTGTAGTGTGTGCCCAGCGGTGGTTTTGGCGGTATCAAGAACTTCAATTCGCCTGGAGGCGCCTCCCCTTCATTGCCATCAGTTCCTTCGTCGTCCCTTTTCTTCCAAAGCTCCAATTCGTCCAAATTCTCAGTGGTAAAGAACTTGACGTAAGGTGGCGGTGGAGGATATAGCGAAGAGATCAAATCATCTTCAGCCATTGAGTTGTAGTGGTTCTTTTGTTGATTCTATTGAAGTTGATAATTTACTATGGGAGAATTTATCTGCAGGCATCTTTGGAATAACCATTTCGTAACGCTTTGGTTCTGACAAATTGACAATCGTGATATTTCTGGAGATCTGACACAGGAAGTAGGAGAGTCATGGCAGAAGAAGATCGTATGGATGTGGATGGTATGTTTGAGAGTGGTAGAGATTTTTCGGTTCAATTGAGACGATTTTCACAGATTTTTACTAACATTATAGAACCACAAGTAGAACAAACGGCAATAGTCAAGCCTACGAAACCAAAGTTTGAGGTCAAGAAATGGACAGCAGTTGCATTTTGGTCTTGGGATATGCAAATTGAGAACTGTGCTATTTGTAGGAACCATTTGATGGAACCATGTATTGAATGTCAACCAAATGCTATAAATAATAACCAAGAAGCTTGTATGGCGGCCTGGGGCCAATGTAACCATGCATTCCACTTGCATTGTATCAGTAGATGGTTGAAAACCCGACAGGCATGTCCTTTGGACAACACAGAGTGGGTGACCCAGAAAATTGGTAGTTAAGTTTTTGCCATTAGTTTTAAAGTGTATATTATTTGGGGGTGTCTATCTATATACATGTCCATTAGTTTAATAAATGAATTAAAAAAAATCACACCTTAGGTTATTTATCGTTTCTCTTTTACTTCTCTTTTCTTTCTTTTTATCTTTTCTTTCTTTCGAATGAGCCTAGTATTACTAGATCTAATATATGACTTTTCATTTCTTGAATACTTGTAGCCACATTTTCATTCTGGATGTTGCCATCCATTTCAACAAAGAATACATATTGCCATTGTTGTATATGCGATGGTCTCGAACTGATGCAGTTGAGATTGACTTGGTTTTTCTTGAAACAATTTAAGGCGTCACATAATGCACCGGGATTATCGTGGTTCAAAGTAAACAAAATCGAAGTTATATCGTTTTCATTAGGTTTGCCTAACGGTTTATATCCCAAAATAAGGAATCGGGTAGTGTTTTTGGAATTGTCTTCGATATTTTCCAGCATGATGGGCAATTTGTACAACTCAGAACTCATTTTCGAAGACACACACGCCGTGGTGTTAGTTTCATCATTAAACACCATTTCTGCTGCTTTGGAAGTCGATGATGTGTCGACTTTATTGATCTCTTTGGGAATATCTTTCATGAATGATTTTATTTGCGTCCACACTTGGGGGTGGGAGTAGATGGTTTTAACATCCGCTAATGACTTGGCATTAGTCAAGAAATTATGTTGAATGGAAACAAACTCTTCACCTACAATATTGAATTTGGGTAACTCTTCCTCGGCCTTGTTTAACGATGGAGTATACCAATCTCGGATTAAATCGTATGTAAAGACCACTTGTCCATTAGTAGAGTTTTCAAATGGTACTACCGCGTAATCAACCTCTTCCGAGTTTAGTATATCAAAGCAATCTCCTATAGCATTTTGGGGATACAATTGAATGTCTGATGATTTGCCAAATTGTTGAATAACAGCCTAGAAGTTAGTAAAGAAGCCACAAAAGAGACAGACAGATTAGTTAATACATACCTGATGGGTATAAGTCCCCATAGGACCTAGAAATGCCACTTTAGTCATTATATATTGTATATTTCAATAACTAACAATTCATGTTTGGTAAATATCGGGCCGCTCTTACTTTTATATACAGGAACATATTTCAGAATACAATCTTTAATGATATTTTCAATCAAAACCATTCAATTGAAGATATCATTAAAGATCATGAGGTCAATGCTTGAAGTTATTAATACCAAACCAAAAAACAGAATTCTAAATTTAAGAAGTGTTTAAGATAATAATAATTAATAACTACAAGTCTCGCGAATCTACAAAGGATCGTTGGTGGTTCTTTATTAGTTGAGCCTTTAACAATATCCTTATATGAGACTGGGTTAAATGAAAACCAATTAACTATAAACCCCGACTCATAAATGTGAATAATTATGAGTATATTAATATATAAAAGACATTAAATCTATTCTTCTAATTCTTCAATGACGGTTCTTTCAGAAACATAAATACCATCCAAGAATTTACGGATATCCTTGTTTCTAACACGACAGATTTGTTGGATATCAGCAGCGTTTTGGGAAACATCTTCTAAAGAGTTACCGGATAAGACCAATTCATCTTTTTGGTTAGCAGATTGTTCAATGGTAACACCATCGAAGACTTTGACGTGTCTAACTCTCTTTTCACCTAAGAAATTTCTGATTTCAACAAAAGATTTACCATCTTTTTCAATAGTGTTGACATTGATTGGGAAATGCGCATAGACGTATCTCATTTTGTATAAGAAACCTTGGGTAACACCTTTGATCATGTTGGCAATCAAAGATTTGACAGTTCTTAAAGCAGCAACGTGTTTTCTGTCACCATTGTGGACAATGATTTTGATAGCTCTGTTGTTGACTTTTCTGAAAGTAACATTAATATGTTTCAAGTCTTTGGTTAATTCACCTCTTGGACCAGTGACTTTGATGACTCTGGCGTTGATGTCAACGTTAACACCGACTGGGATGTCTAAAACTTGTTCGGTTTGAATGTATTTCATTGTTAGTTAAGAAAGTTAGTTAAAGTGAAAAATTCTTATTACTCTTCTATTTAAAATTTTCAAATCTAATTGGAAGTCGTGTGAAAAATCAAAATACTGCAGATAAACAATTTTGAAAAATTTGAATTTTTTACGCTCAGACTCAAATTTACATAGGCAGAGATTTTATTTTGCAGCCACTAGTGGAAGATCGTTGGATGTGGGAAATGCCTTTTTGAGTGGGAATTGAATGATTGGACATTGGATTGTACCCGTAGTATTTTGTAGAGTTTTTACGATAGTTATGCTACATGTTTATTTTAAGGGTTAATGTGATATGTATTATTGGTAGCTGTTTCCATCTTACCAAGCCCTTCTCCAAAATAGAAGCTTTCTAAATTTCGATATGTATTTATTTTCGACATTCAGATCATAAAGTAGGTTTACTTAGTTGTGTAGTTGTTTCTGCGTCTACCACCCAGTTAATCTTTAGTTTAGTTGATATTTTAGTATTTATAGTCAGATAACCCGTAAATTAGTCTTAAAATATGAAATTAGACAATGCACCCTGGTTTTTGGAAGCAGCAGGGAATATGATTTTTTTAATTTACATGGACCAAGACCTTATATTAATCAGGTCCAAAAGAAAATATAATTACAATCGATTAAATTTTATTTCCCATATATTACAATAATATATATAATATTATAACCTACCATTTTATACCCACTAAATGCAAACACCAACCCAATGATAACTATTTTGAAATTATACCACATTTCAAACAAACGAAAAAATAGAAGTTTCAATCATCAAAAAGTTCATTACCAGTAACAATGAATCTTCTTCTAGTAAAACTTATACGATAACACAATCTCGTTTTCTTTTCTTTAATTTTGATCTCAGATTGACGGAAATGCCATCCACCGAGGTATCCCCAGTCATCACTGAATCATGGGCAAGACTTTCACGTTTATAGAAACCGTAGATGGAATTATCCATGATTGAATCGTCTGATTTGGTCGAAGATTTGGTTGAAGATTTAGATGAAGATTTGGTCGATGACTTGCTTGAGGATTTGAGTGAAGATTTGCTTGAAGATTTGGGTGAAGATCTGCCGATATCTTGTTGTGGCTGTTGCGGAGGTTCTTCATATTCCACCATTCTAATGTGGGGATCAATCCCAAATTGTATCATGGAATTGGCTAAATACATGAATAATTTAATCCATAATTCTTCCAATTCCTGGGTAAATTTCAATCCAAATCTTTCATGGAACGTTATCACTAAAGCTTCACCTAATAATTCAAATTGAGCTGGTTGAATATTTAATATCCTCGAGTGACGTTTTCCCAAATTAGATAAATAATCATCCATAGTTTCCAAGTTGTCTAATTGTGATATTGTCATTGACATGACTCCGGCAAATGCACTAGCCTGATGATGAATGGAAGGGAATTCGTGCATCAAATTTGGTGCCATTCCCAATAAAGTTGCATATAATTGGTTGCAAAATAACGAGGACGCCAATATCGAAGTGTTGGTTGATATAACCTTATGTTCCCCGAATCCCCCGGGAACCAGCGACTCTCCCATGTTCAATGGTTCATCCATCAACATTTTGTTCCAAGTATACCTTAATAAACCAATCTCATGATTAGTTAAACTCAATTTGATTTTATATTGTGGAGCCTTTTGATATTCTGATTCAACCGAAAGGTTTGTGTCTAACGTCTCCAACTCATACCCTTCCATTCCAGCAGAAGAAGGTCGAGAAATATTTGTTTGATTTGTGGGTTCTCTATTCAATCGAAGATTAGTGAGCCTTGAAGACACTGACATGGCAGAGTACAGTTCGGATCTAGGTCTGATCATGGCAAATATGGGATCATATTTTATTTCGTTACTTTCGTTGGTTATATATACTTCAATCTAGTTGACTAATAACTGTTACTAAAAAATAATACCTGTGGAACATTATTTTTATGCAATGTGTTGATAATAAATTCGCGCTAGGTTCAAAGATCAGTACAAGTTGACTTCATGCCCAAGAAAAATCCCTTAGTCTAGACCTTTTAATGCCCCCCATGTCAGATAGAGCTGGACGTGCCCCTTCTTAAGTAAGAATAACGGACGATGATCTGAGCGGAATGAAAGGAGCGAATGCTACAGTGGAAGAAAACCCCCGCAGGCGAAGAAGAAAGGTACCAAACAGGCAAATTTCTGTTCCACCCAGATTAAGCAAAGAGTATACTTGAGGAAATAGAACAATTTTCTGTCAAGAATAAGTGAACTTATCGGTTATTTTCATGTCAACATCACTTTTTTTACATCACCGCTCAACATCACCGCTCAACATAATCTCTCAGCATAATCTCTCAGCATAATATCTCCATCGTCTCACATCATCACCATTAGACTTGAATATCGGGTATGTTTCATGGCGGAATTTTAAAAATAAACTCTTTGGTTTGAAACATTTACTGATTCCATCAGTTTTATTCACGTTATCAACTTACGATCTCCTGGTTACTAGTGGAAAAAACATATTAGGTTTCTAATTCTCGACTCCGGCAGTTGATTACGCCTACATACCCTTGCTTGCCATTTCCCATTGTTTCAAACATAGACAATACCGGGATTAGTGTATTTCGGGACATGGCCCCACTGAAATTGCATTGTCAGGTTACACTTTGTTTGAAGTAGTATCTGGTCTAGTGTTTCAGATACAAGAATGCCTGACTCAGATCGTCGGATACCTTATCCAAAATAATAAGTTGTACTTGACGATACGATCTGAATCATGCCATAAATACACGGAAATATGCTGATTATGCCAGCCATTTTGGTTTGAGATCGAATAGTACTAATTACTTGCGTCAACAACGTAAATAATAATGTTGGACTTGAGAAAATATATATTGTAATTTATAAAAATTAATAAGCCCCTCCCAGTAAGGTTAACCAGACAATGATAATACGATGTACATACTCCCGCTAGAATCAACTTTGTTCTATTTATCATGCCAGGGTAAATGTGGTTTTTAAATCTGCCAGTAATCTAATAAACCAAGAGTTTTATTGTAGTAACCCGCTGGTTACAAATTTTCAAACTCGTCCCCCTTCATCTACTTATTTTATGATGTTAACTCTTGCAGCATCTTGGGTGGCCGAGTGCATCATCAACATCTGCAGTTAATCCATCTATTAATTGATATACCCTATCTTACAATACAGTAGTAACATATGGGATATCCCTACATCATTTACAATACTTGAAGATCGACCCTATTGTTGCAATTTATTCTAATGCTCCTTATAACTTTTCGCGTTGCTCACCACTTCCTTACATGAAAAATATTTACCAGTTATGCCTTGATTGGGACAAACAATCTAATTTTCTAGGCAAAATGTGTTATTACCCATTTATTAATCGTTCCTAGATGCAACCAAACTGATTTAAATCCCGCGCAAATTGGGGGACATCGAAAGAATTGGGTTCGGAGTTTGGGTTCAAATGTACATATAAAATTAGATTACTAGTTTGTCTTTTAAAAATGTATGTTGCGGTTGTAGGGGACTTTGTGTTTGTTTTGTTTGTAGCCTAAACCCAGTCGATCCGTCATGAGTCAGTCTGAAAATAGATGATACAAAAAGAGTTACAACCGCTGATACTTATTGGATAAATACTATGGACATAAATCCGGTTATATTGTTCGAATCTCCGGGTATTGCTGTATAATGTTGGGTATATGCACAAAATTTTATCCGCCATGCATATTATATTTAATTCGATGGTGATGATGTGATTGATTAGATTAATTTTTCTGTTTTGTAATAGCAACGTGTTTGACTTATATTTGGATACCCATACATTTAACGATGACGACGACGACAGTGACCGTGCCCCGTACGCTAGTCGTAGTACCCATTCCTTAAATGTTTATGTGCTGCTAAAAGTTATGGGTATATACATATATATTTTTTAATTGGGGGTTGGAGATGAGATTTCTTTTGTTCTGCGAAATCTCTTTGGGTCTTAGGTTGGCCTTTTGTTGTTTGATGACTTGACATTGGTTGTATATATGTCTTAGTAGCGTCTCAGAAATCTCCAATTTGTTTCTGTCGATTTCAAGATTAAACAGCAGAGGGGGCATATTGCTCTTTGGTTGTTTCTGGATTGAAAGTGCTTTCGATGTCCCAAGTGGAATGGAAGGTGCCCTTCAATAACTTTCAGACTTTATAAAGAAATTGCTTGATTCTAAATTAACCAGTATGTGTATTTTTATTGCACATTTATTTGAACCCGAGTAACATGATATTAATATGGAACTATCAAATTTAGCCAAATTACTGGTAAATTGGTAGACAAAAAGAAATTAGGGTTTGATCCACGACTTTTGGAAGCAGCTGGGAATATGATCACATTTATTTACCCCAAATCTTTATCCAACAAAAAGAATGTATAATTACACTTGCTTAAATTTTATTTCCCATATATTATATTACATATTATATTACAGCCTGCTATAATATACCCATTCTATGCCAACAACCACCCCATGATAACCAATCTGGTAAGATTACCACATTTCAAAGAACGAAAAAAAAAAAGATTTATTGAAACGTAAAAGTTAAAAAATTCAATATTACCAGTAACGATGAAACTTAAGATAATAGCCTCACTTCCTGTTTCTTTACACAGTACCACATCTTCTTTTAGCACGACTTTCTATACGATAACACAATCTCGTTTGCTTTTTGATTTCAACGTCAGACTGAGGGAAATGCGATCCATCAAGGTGTTGACAGTCATCACGGTATCGTGGACCATAGTTCATGTCTACACAAACTGTACATGGAATTATCCATAATTGAATCAGATAGCGAGACCGACATTACTGTCAATGTTCTGTATCCCAAAGTGGAAATAAGACTACATGTAATGCAGAATGAGTGAAACGCAGCACTGAAGACTTGCTGCTAACCTGTTGTGGTTGTTGTAGTTGTTCTGGCTGTTGTGGTGGTTCTTCATAATTCTCCACCACTCTAATATGGGGATCCATCCCGAACTGTATCATGGAATTGGCTAAATACATGAATAATTTAATCCATAATTCTTCCAATTCCTGAGTAAATTTCAATCCAAATCTTTCATGGAACGTTATCACCAAAGCTTCGCCTAATAATTCATATTGAGCTGGTTGAATATTTAATATTCTCGAGTGACGTTTTCCCAATTTAGATAAATAATCGTCCATAGTTTCCAAACTTTCTAATTGCGATATCGTCATTGACAAGACTCCGGCGAAAGCACTTGCTTGATGATGAATGGAGGGGAACTCTTGGATCAAATTTGGTGCCATCCCTAATAAAGTCGAATATAATTGGCTGCAAAATAACGAGGACGCCAATATCGAAGTGTTGGTTGATATAACCTTATGTTCCCCGAATCCCCCTGGCATCTGTGAACCTCCCATGTTCAATGGTTCATCCATCAACATTTTGTTCCAAGTATACCTTAATAAACCAATTTCATGTTGGGTTAACCTCAATTTCATTTTATACTGTGGAGCCTTCTGATATCCTGAATCATGCGAAAGGTTTGTGTCTAACGTCACCAATTCATACCCATCCATTCCAGTGGAAGAAGAGCCAGAACTATCTGTTTGATTTGATAATGATTTATGCAATCGAAAATTCGAGAGTCTTGAAGAGACTGAAGCTCCAGAGTGTACATCGGATCTAGTTTTGGTCATAGCAAACAGAGCTATGGGATCATTTTTTTGTATCCTTTCTTTCGTTGATCTATATATACTTGCTTCTTTATTGTTGGAAGATAAAAAATATTAATTATTTTCATGCATTGGTTTGATAAATTATTTCCGCAGCGATTAGCCCAGATCCCCAATACACGTCGAGCAATCTAAATCTGTTTATACTCTCAGATATCGTTGGACGTGCTCCTTTCCAAGTAGAACAAGTGACGAGGCCCTGGTCGAGATCTAAAATAGGTTTTGTTTCAATGAGTCGACGTTACAGTGGTAGGAAACTCCCAAGAGGCAAGAAAGGTTTCAGCAAGCAATATACCTGAGAATGTGGAATAATATTTCTCTTACAACAAAACTGTCAAGAATAAGAGATATTGGAAATCGTCTTTCAAACCTCAACATTTAACATCACCTCTTTCCCAGAACAGATCTGGGTATCGGATACCATGTTTCCTGGCGGTGTTTCAAAATTAAACAATTTGGCTTGAAACCTCTACTAATTCCATCAGTTTTTATTTAAGTCATAAACTAAAGCAATCCAATTTTCTACTTGAAAATATCAATATCTTTGACTCCGGGAACAAATGACCCTTTAGTACACCTACATAACCCTTTCCTTCGATTTTCTATTGTTCCAAATATAGACAATACCGGGCTTTGGAACCCACCTCACTGAAACTGTATTGTATTTTCCAGTTACACTTTGCTTGAAGTGGTATTTGGTCTAGTGATTCGGATACAAGAATTCAGATTATCGGATACACATCCAAAGTAGAAAGCTGTACTTGATGATAAGATCTGAATCATGCCATAAATACCCGGAAATATGCTGATAATGCGAGCCATATCTGAATTGAGATCAAACACTACACGTTGCTTGCATGAACAATGGGAATAATAATCTTGCTCTTGAGAAAATATCCATTGTAATCTATAAAATAAATTGCTGGTGTCTGGGAACCCGTAAATAAGACCTTCCAAGTAGGGTTAATCAGACAAGATAACAATAAGTAAATTATCCAGCTAGAATCGTCTTTGTTCTATTTATCACGCCATTGTAGATCTGATACTTAACCCTGCCAAATGACGGAATTAACGACAACGTTTTCGTGTAGTACCAGTTGGTTCAATCTCCGTTCCCCCTTTATCTGCTTCTTTTATGGTGTCCACGACTGCAAAATCCTGGGAGGCCGAGTGCATCAGCAAGATACGCGGTCAATCTATCTATTAATTCATTTGCCGGATAATATTATAACTCGGTAATGACATATGGGATATCCCTAGATTATTTCCAATACTGGAAGATCCGCTTTGAGGTTGCAATCTATTCTACAGCTCCTTAGAACTTCTCACGACAATCCCTTACATGAAAAATATTCGCCACTATTGCCCTGATTGGGATGGACAATCTAATTATCTAGACAGAATGTATTTATCACTCCCCATTAAATCTTCATTTTAGATGCAACCAGGCTGAAATTTTTATTCATGCAGTGTAAATCGGTGGAATCGATAAAGAAACGGGCTTAAAAAATCTAATTTTCCAAGAAAAATGGGATATTATCCTTTTATTAACCGCTCCTAGTAGCAACCGAACCGATTTAATTTCCCGCGCAAATTGGGGGGATAGTAGAAGAACTGGGCTTAGAGTCTAGGTATTCAGATATAACCCTAGCAATTAGATTACTAGTTTGTTTTTTATAAATGTTTAATGCGGTTTTGGGACTTTGTGTTTATATTGTTAGACTAAACCAAATCAATTAATCAGTGTGCAAAGATTTTTCTTTTTCTTTACCTTCTTCAATTAATTTTCCTAATATACATACGGAGTCAAAAACGTTGATATTTATTGGATAAATAGCGTGGACGTAAATCCGGTTAAAATTGTGTGAATCTTGGTAATATGCACGAATTTTTATTCGCTGTGCATATCAAAGTCAATTCGGTGGTGATGATGTGATTGGTGCAAGGAAATCAACATACTTGGATATTAAATATATTAATACAAGTAAGACACGTGTCTTACATTCCAACAAGATGAAAATTCCAATACTTCAAGTTTCTAGAGCTAACTTAAATGGCTTGTTCACCGTTTGTAGTAATTTTATTTTTTCTTAGGAGTACATTAGGTGTATATACAATGATAATGAGCTGTCTACTAACTGTCTTTGTAGCCATGACCTCATACAATACTTTTTCGTAAACCTTAATAAAAAAAAACCTTACGGGTGTAGCTTTAAGTTATTGATTAGATTTATGTTTCTAGTATCTCAAACTCACTAATGGTAGCGGTTCCCAGTTAAAAAAAAGTACCAAGGGAAATTTCACGGAAAGGGGGGTATAACGCGCTCTTCGAAACTCTGTTGAAAGATATTGCTTGATTCTAAACTAAACAGTATTTATATTTTATTACACATTTATTTACGTACACCATATTATATCTGATCCAAAAAAAAAGAGAGAATACAAACACAAGATGAAAAAAAAAGATTAAATTCTATTTCCCATGTATTACAATCATATATATAACACTATAACCTACCATAACCTACCCATTATATGCAAACATCCTCCCCGTGATAACTAATCTTGTAAAATGTACCACATTTCAAAGAATGAAAAAATAAAAGATTTATTGAGACAATATCGAAAAGATGATCATTACCAGTAATGATGAAACTTAAGATAATAGTCTCACTTCCTTTTTCATTGTACCTTTCAAATCTCTCTTCTAGTACAAATTATACGATAACACACTCTTTCTTTTTTTTCGTGATAGGACGATCTGCTTTTTTTATTTTGAATTTTGATTTCAATGACAGTTTGACGGAAAAGCCATCGATCGAGGTATTGGAAGTCATCACGGAATCGTGGGCAATACTTTCACGTCTATACAAACTGTAGACGGAATTATCCATGATTGAATCAGAAGACGAGGTCGATTGCACTGACATTTGGCGCTCTCGTTGCGGTTCTTCGTGACCCCCCTGCGTTCTAACATGGGGATCAATCCCAAATTGTATCATGGAATTGGCTAAATACATGAATAGTTTAATCCATAATACTTCTAATTCTTGGGTGAATTTCAACCCAAATCTTTCATGGAATGTAATCACCAAACATTCACCCAATAATTCAAATTGAGCTGGTTGGATATTCAATATTCTCGAATGACGTTTACCCAAATTACGTAAATAATCATCAATGGTTTCCAAGTTTTCTAATTGAGATATCGTCATTGACATGACCCCGGCAAATGCACTTGCCTGATGATGAATGGAAGGGAATTCATGGATCAAAGTGGGTGCCATTCCTAATAATGTTGAATATAATTGTTTGCAAAATAATGACGATGCCACAATAGAGCTATTGGTTGATATAACCTTATGTGTTCCGAACCCTCCGGGCATCTGTGAATCGCCCATGTTCAATGGTTCATCCATCAACATTTTGTTCCAAGTATACCTTAATAAACCAATCTCATGTTTAGTTAAACTCAATTTGACTTTATATTTTGGAGCCTCCTGATAAGCTGAGTCAAGCGAAAGACTAGTGTCCACCTTGACTAACTCATACCCATCAATTTTAGAGGGAATTGGGACAGCATTGTCTTGTTGGTTTGTTAATGTTTTATTCAATCGAAGACTGTTGAGTCTTGTAGAGGCTGAAACAGCAGAATGTACGCCGGTTCTAGTTCTAATCATTTCAAATAGGTATGGGATCCTTTTTTTACGTGTTTACTTTCGTTGATTTATATAACCTCTGGCCCATTAAAAAATAACGGTGGTAAAAATAAATGTTAGAGATTATTTTTATGCATTAGGTTGATTCACGGTAGGGTTCATCATCACTAAAGCTTGACATACTAGACGCATTCCTAAATTTAGACCTATCTATACCAGTGATAGAACACCCACTCAGGCTAAAGTGGAAGAAGGAAGGTACTAGGCACCTACTAATTTCGTCAGTTTTTATTTAGGCTTCGGCACCGGCAACAGCATTCCCGGTAATTCACCTACATAACCCTTTATTTCCAATTCCCATTGTTTCTAATATAAATACATGAGTTAATGAATTCAAATCACCTTCATTTTGACAAGAATTCATTATAGATCAACCATGTTGAATGGATGAATAGATCGTCGCACAATGCCTATTACAGCAGAATATGGTCCCACTGATTTTGTGCTTCGTGGTTACGGCTTGTTTGAATTAGATTCGCGTGGTTTAGTGTTTCAAATACAGGAATTCTCATTGGGTAAGTCACACTAACTAATTGTACTTGATGATACGATGTGAATTATGTCATAAATAGCCGTAAAATTCTAATAATACCAGCCATTTTTGATTTGAGGTCAAATTCTTAAAATTACGTGCGTCAACGATGGAAATAATAATTTTGATTTTGAGAAAATATTGAATGTAGAAGAATTTATGAAGTATACTTCTGCTAACTGAGAGCCAATTCATAGACCTCCCATCAGGATTAATCAGACGATGATAAATCAATAAATATTCCCAGTAGAATCAACGTTTTTCATTTATTACTTACTGGTAATGTGGTATTTAGACCTAGTAATGATCATTTGAAAGCAAAAGTTTTCTTATAG
>JAXQKE010000005.1:9556-28299 GCA_037042355.1 Candida sp. Y128-05E | reverse complement strand
TTTTTCATTTATTACTTACTGGTAATGTGGTATTTAGACCTAGTAATGATCATTTGAAAGCAAAAGTTTTCTTATAGATACCAGTTGGTTACCTCGGAATGAATTGCAATCTCTTTCCCCCATCAAACCCATCTGCTTGTATTTTAGTATGTGAACGCTGACATCATCTTTGGCGACTGGATGCATTGATATATACAACTAATTTGACTATTAATTGATTTACCGGGTATAATGACCTTGTAATGACCTGTGGTATATCCTTACGTCATTGTCAATGACAAAATATCCTTCCTGATGGTGCAATTTTACCCTACAGCTCCTTAAAACTTCTCACGACAATTCCTTACATGAAAAATATTTACAATTTATGCCCTAATTGGGCTAAACAATCTAATTATCTAGGCAGAATGTGTTATCACTCCCCATTAAGTCTTCATCATATTTGCAACCTCACTGATTTGAAATTCATATTCATGCAGTGTAACTGGGTAAATCGAAAAAGTTGGGCTTCGAAACTTGAATATTTATATATTAATACAATTACGAAGAGTGTCTTATAATCTATCAATAGAAAGAAACTTCAAGTACATCAGATATCGAAACCTAACTTAAATGGCTTGTTTAGGGATTGTGGTACTTTTCTGTACCCACAAACAAAAAAATTAACCAGAAGGTAAAATAGTATAACCTGAAATACCATATAATTTGATTTTGATTTTGAACATTATGTAGCTCGTAATCTCTTCTAACCACTATTTATCTTGTCGGCATAATTTCTTTTCAACAAATAGGATAGTTTGTGAATGGACTAAATCCATCGTTAGACGTAATTATGGTTGCAGCTAATAAATGAAAGTAGGGTCAAACCAGAATATTATCTATCAGTTAGGTTATAGTTGTCTGCTCTTGGTTAGCCTATAATATATGGGATTAGTTGATTCAGAGTGTCAATTATTCCAGTGAGCCTTCAAAAGCAATCACTACTCTACTTTTCATCTCTTGTTCATATTTCAAATTAAATGTTTTATACCGGAAATGTGTTAATTTTGTAAGTTAGAGGAAACATCATACTCCATAGACCACTCGGGAGTAAATAAACTTGGCAATAATGGTATTGAAACCATGAGGTTCCACAAAATCATTGTATCAATCCTTTGATTATATATTCGTGTTTTTAATTGTCATACTATGACAATTATATGTGGTGCATTGTATAAACGCATCGTTGACCACAAGCATTTAATTTATTGAAAATTGGTGAAAAACAAGGGTACTTGTTGTTGCTTGGATTTCTTTGTTGTCTAACTTGATAAGTCAACAGTCCATGTTGCACATTAAGAAACATCAAAAAAGTTAGTATCAGATATTAAATTCATCAACTGACATTGAGTTAAAGATTGATTTTCTTATATCAAAGCATGCTCTTCCATTGGTGCTTCCCCTAAAATAATGTGCTGGTCTTGGTTACAAAGATGGTTAGTTTTAAAACTCATTTTATTTTGTATAAATCTAATACACCCAAGGAAAAAAAAAAAAGAAAAAGAGTTAGAATGAATAACACAGACAGATATTTTCAATATCAACAAATATAATCTCGAGTATAGGAATCGACATTTTGCATCAGAAAATATCTGGTACAGCATATATTATCTCTCATAGCAATTAAAGAAAAATGGATACCAATTACACTTGACTAAACTTGAGTTTTGTCTATATTTTTGGAAAATTAGATAAATACATTCATTATAGGTCCGTCCATCAATTAAATGATGACACTATCAAATTTTCAGCCTCTATGAACCGTTTAAGTGTATCATCTGGTTGGTTGGTCAAAAATGTCGTGAAATCTTTCTAGATCTTTGACCTCGAAATTACTCTGAGTTAATGTCGCTTGATGAAAATGTCATATCTAAAATTCTGACATATCTTGTCACAAACAAATTTCATTAGCGCACGTGCGATGTGATGGAGCTTGTAAAGATATTTTGGCTTCCATTTTTTGTAGCACGCAATTGGTTTAAATTGACCAAGGGGGGTTAGCAATGAGATATGAAAGATGGTGATGGTTGGATAGTGTAGATCAAAAAGTATGAAGTAATTAGATTAGCAGAAATATGTAAACATAGTAAAAGGCATCCTTGAAAAAGTCTAGAATGCCTTTTTAGATATTCTTTGTATGGATATATCTATTTAGGGAGATGCATTCCGTGACGGAAATATTTTTATAAACGTTGGAAGTGAACAAAAATTTGTAAAAAATATTATTACTCTCAAGATGTCAAAAAAGCTATTTATAAAAGAGTATAATGACAGCTTACGATATCCATCTAATACTAATGTTCAATTTTGAAATAAACCACGAACATTCGAATTGATATATGTTTAAATAGAATATCCTAGCACAATAAAATTTATGATGTGTATCATAAATATTATATAACCTTGTAGCAATAGTACAATTCTGCGATATTGGGTGGTACACCTCGGCATTTCTTTAATTGATACTGATAAGACCTGGAAAATATAAACTATTTCTCTACATCTACAAGTATCATCGAGATTACTTACCTGTAGAGTCAATGAAAATGGCCATCTCGCCACCATTTGACCAATAAATACCTTTTTCAACAACTTTAACCCAGTGTTGAGACAAAAGTTGACAAGCTAATGGTTGATACCACATTTCATCTAACATCTTCATGTGAAGATCTTTATTTCCAGAACCAAACCATTACATAGGCTCGGGAAACGTCCGCGACCTTCCTAAAATATTTTTGTTGGTCTTGAGATATTATTCCCAATAATTTTCCCGGAATTGTGCAATAGATCAAGATCCAGTCGCCAAGCATTGTCATCGTACATAACCCGCTACAAACTTGTCAAGTATTTCCCGGCTGCATCACGTCCATGTCGAAAAAACGTGCCGCTAAGCTCTGGCAAAAAAGTAGGCTAAACGTAAGTCAAATCCCTTTAATCTCTTCACCTCTAAACTGATTACTACCCATCATGACTTTTAACTTAATGATTTAATTGCAACTAAGCTTTCAATCGAAAGCAATTGTGACAGTATATAATCCACTTTAGTGTGTTATTTATTTCGGGGGCTTTGTCGGGGACAAAGCAGGAACAACGAGTACATGATCATTTATGTTATCAAAAGCCTGGATTAACAAATCAGGATCGATTTCGAATAAATAATTGACGCGACTTCTAATTCGAGCCGCATCGCAGCGCAAGCCCCTGGTTTTACTCCACCAGCAGGAAATAATAATAAATTATCATGCTTGCTTATTATCAAATAATAATCTTCCAAGAAAACCAGCTCTTTGTGCTGTACCATTCTGTTTATTATTATCATTGTTAATGTACATCAATGGTAACATCACTTGATGTTCCTAACTCCCAATCACTCTACATCATCTTTAAACTATCTAACCAAGGCAGAGATTATTAATGAAGCTAAACTTTAAATATTCATCAAACGGCGATTCATCGATCTACCCGGGAAGCCGCGTGCGATACAGTTAGGCAATGTGTAGGGTCGCTTAAATGTACGCCCAGGATAATAACTCTTAAACTTTATGATTACTAATTTACCCATCTCGCTAACGCTATTGGTAGATGTAGTAGATGATATGCAGTACGGGTTAATATTCCGGAAATGTGTTTTGGTCTGATTGAATTGGCAACAATCGATGATGTTTGCCTTAAGTTTAGACATGCATAGATACGTAGGAGGTAAGGGTAAACTAGTACGTAATGTCGAATAGGTAATTTAACAAGATGTTGAACTGGCTAAAAAGGGGTGTACGATTGGCTATCGCGGAGAAAATTTGTCATTTAAGTTAGAATGCTTGGTGACATAGAGGAGAGTACAGGCAGCTAAAGATTGACATAACGACTGGTACGCACAGCCCACATTCTTGATCTCAAACAAGTTTAGCATAAGTCAATCCCAGGTAAATCTTAAAATATGTCAATCAATCAATCGAAGCACTACCAGGAGATGATGTATGGAACAAAACCTTAATACGTCACTCCAGCCAAAGTCAGCAAAAATATTGAATCTGGCAATAAAGTTACGGCCCATTGTTTAAAAGTAGATGTACGCCCCAGCACATGAACACCCGGTTATAATTAGAATGGGTGAGCAACTTACGCTTACCTAATTTGAGATATTTTATACCATGTCCAGTTCGGATAATATGAATTTCCTTTTTAATATTATCAAGATATTGTTTAACCCTTGGTTATTTTGCGCCCTAAACAATTATCGCTCGGAACAATTGCTATCCCTGAGGGATTGTTGATGGATGACTACCGAATTGATTTTGAGTTTGTGCACAAACGTCGTCGACCTCCTACTGGAAGAGCATGACAAGGTACTGATACGTAAACCATTGTTAATTCTTCCAGCATTCCCCATTAATAAGTCATTACGATAAACAATCGTCGTTATTGTTTATTTTTGTACATGGCAAAAAATATTCGCCATTGTTCATCTAATACACACTTAAATACCCGAACAAGATATGTATAATGAAATCATCAACATGAGTGACATATTGTCCCCATTGAGCAATTACCTGCAATCGTTGAATGCAAATTTTCTCACCAATAAAATTGCCACTAACCAAAATCACATTTATGGCGTACGAACTTACATGTGTCAAGATGGTGGTTATCATTGTACAAATAAGTGATTTGGACACATAACACTGCCGATGTTACATTATTCTAACGATTCCATTACATATACGAAACAGAAAAAAGATCATCCATGACATTATTTTTCTTGATTACGGATCACACCATAATTTTTCAGGTACGATAATCAAACCCTGTAATATCACATCACCAGTAACTCTAAATTGAATATCCTTATTGTATTTTATTGTTATTGCTATATTCTATATAAACCTAGTACTAATTAAATATCAAATCAATTGATAAGGAATTGAAAAAGAAATAAAAGTCCATACGCTTGCTACTGTAGTCCCAAGCGCTGGTATGTGCTGTATTGATGAAGGCTTTTTTCATGCCACAAATGAGTTTTAGTGGTACAATGATAACCTGGATTGAATAGTCATTAAGAATTATGATATTGGGCGACATAACTATGAATTAAATAAACCTATTCATTTTCGGGGATTTCCGTGTAATAACTTTGTAAAGCTCGTTTCAAGGCAGGCACTAATTTGTCCCAACGCAATATACGAACTTCTTTATCAAATCCTCTAGGTTTTCTAATTTCATAACCCATAATCCTTTTAGCTAATTCTAATTTATAATCATGATTAGTCACCAGTTTAGGAGAATCATTCATGCGTGAACTTATAGGTTTCTTCAGCCAAAATGGAACCAAGTTTGATCTCACTCTGCCTCGTTCTTTTCTTCTTTCTATAGGATCTTTCGATTGATTTCCAATTAATAATTCAACAATTTCAATCACTTCGACCGAAGTTATATAATATTGACAATTGTCATTGGCCGAAGGCGATTTCGATTCATCGTCGGAAGAATCATAATCATTGATTTGACATTCTAAACAACTGACTTCAACGACATCAATACCAGGCTGGCTTGGTACCATTACAGGATTTTCGTGAGCCGAACCAACTATTTGAAAATTAACAATTAATTTGGCTCCCTGTTGCAATCGCTCAATTCTAACAATTCTTCTTTTGTCTAGTTTTTCGTACTTTGACCAGTAAGGATAACAAATATCTTTTAAGTTAGCCCCATTGATTTGTAATTCAGTTAAATAGTATTTAGAATTTGAATTTAATAATTTGGGGGGTCTAGAGTTGCATCCACCAGCTGAAATTCCTCGTATGATTTTGTATCGTTTGAATTTGGCGAGATAATCGCTGTAGTCTTGATTGTATGCTTGAGCTGGTTGTGCAACTGCAACTTGTTGCTGTGCTGGTTGAATTTGTTGGGCAATTGGTTGTTGTGCGACAGGAGATGGTGTCATTTGTTGTTGATGTAGCACTTGTTGAGTGGAGATATTCATAGTCGGTATGTTGGACATCATGTTGCCTGGTAAGGACATTTGATTGGCGACATTCAAATCAAAGTCTTGAGTATGGGAATAATTCAAATCAAAATTGTTGGAATACATCATTGAATTTAATTGATAATTTTGATATGGGTTGGTGGTATCGATGCGATTTGGAATGTATGAATCGTAATTGATAAGTTTGTTATCAAAATTACTAGTATTATTGTTATAATTATAATTATAATTGGCGTGATTGAGTTCATCATGCGAATGGGATATGCGAGATTCATCGTAAGCCATAGAAGCTTTCCCATAAAAGTCGTCATAAGCCAGTCGGCTCTCCTCAGGTACTGTTGATGCCATTCGAAGGTTGATGTTGATATTATCTTGCGAATGGGCCATTCGAATAACATTATCCATTGTGCTAGAAGTATTCATTATAGGGATAGTATCAAAGCCTTCCATTTTAATTGGGGGTTTGGCAACATCATCAATGCCCGCTATAACCAAACCATCCAAACCACCATCAAACTCACTTTTGAATGCTGATTCTTGTTTTGATAAATCATGATCTAGGGAATTGTAGTCAAATTTCATATTGTGGTATTCTTCGTCAAACTCGTCGTCGTAATCATTCGCAGTCATATTGTTATAAAGCATCATGAGTGTAAATGAAAACTTTAGTTTAAACCAGATTTTTAACTCCCAATATTGTCTATATAAATATAATTATCATAATGGTAGAAAATATCTTCAAAAAATAAAAAACTATATTTTTTTATTTTCTAGCCTTCCTTCTAAAAATATTAATTCAATCAATTATTTTTTACCGTTGGTCACCTGCGGAGATGATTCTAAAAGCCCCCACTGCCTCTGGCGTGGCGGTGGTGGGGGACTCTCAACCTAATTACTTTTCCGCTACGGCACCTTCCATACATTGCCTCATTATGGTTTCCATTTCCAATGCCTTGAGAGATAAGATTAACGTAGATCAAGGAAGGTTCAACATAACAAAACGTGCAACTCCGAGGATGATTATCAATGATTACTGAGAAGCAGAGAAAAAATTTCCTTAACGCTCATCGACGATATCGTTCAAACATCAACAAACTTTATATCTACAATACATCTACACCAGTAAATCTACACTAGTATATCTAAACGAGTAAATCTTAACCAGAAATCTCTATCCACGTTGACTATTCGGCGACTACAATCTCTCCGCTGGATCATCGCAAATATGCGGTTATCAGTTTGTCATCACCAACAGTAGGAAATAGAAGAATGAGAATGATCAACGTCTTCTATTATTACATCATTGTAATGATCCAGTCACCCGTCACACCTATAGTTTTTCCATATATCCATGTGACAAAGTAGTGATGGGTGGTTGATCGATAATGCCGTGTAGACATTTGTTCGATGCATACTTACGATTGGCAGGTCAAGATGACAATCATCTCCCATGTGAATTACTGTTTAGTTTACGAAATGCCTTACAAGATAAACATTCTCGTGTAAATTTTAATCATGCTCCATTGACTAAATACAGCCTCAGCCATTATGCACCGGGGAGGTCAAAATTAATTTTTCATCTCGATTAATGCTACTTGATAATAAGGGGAGCCTCGGGATAACTCTTATTTCTCTGCAACTGAAGGAATCTCACATACTAGGTCCGATGCATCTGCACTGCATCCTAAAAAACATCATCATCTATCATTGAATCATCTCCCATCCCCCATCAGCCTCTAAACTATTTTCGCATGGAGTTCCGTTGAGCCCAATTTGTAATTTTTTTTTTTCGTTTTCCGCGGGTGAGATGTTGCGGATATGTCGTTGGTAGTGGCTGATGGTGAGCATAGAACAATAACATAGACGTAACCTAGGTGCACCGATTACAAACTACACAAACTACACTGGAAATCCAAGATGATTAACCATCGCTTGGTGATTTCTCCACAATTGAGATATATTTCTTTTCTGAAGATTATTATCCTCTGGGTACGTTTTCTTTTTTTGGTAATAAAAACCTAGTTTAGCGACTGTGCTCCTGATTAGATATTACATTATCTGGACACAATGACATTCATCCAGTTTTTACTGGCTGACAATTGGAAAAAGAAAAAAATAAAGGTCAATCGCTACATCATTACGCATTGTCAAATTCTTCTCTTGTGATGGATCCTTGTTCGCGCATTTCTTTGTGTCAAACCACGACACTGGCTATTTGGGGGACATGGGTCACTTAGCTGCATCCTTACCATTGCCAGCATTGACATATTATTGTTGACTACATTAGATGTTCTTAGTTATTTATAGATAGTCATTGCAAACGCAAAGAAATCGGCGTAGCCTTATAGAAGGAATGATGTAGTTGTATGGAAGAAATTATGTAGTTCTTGCATTGTTCTTTGCTCGATGCGGTGAATAATGTAGAGATTGTTCACCGATGAGCGAAATACTAGGAAATATTAATTTCCGGTGTGTTGAATGGTACTGACATCAATTGTTTTAAAGCTTGGTATAGATCTTATCTTAATTCAACTGCTTAGAAGACGCAACCAACAATTAGTATATAGTATATAGTCAATGCGGAGTAGTAACCAATCTGTGGACAAAAGTGGTTATCAAAACAAATCTACATATCGCTTCAAAATAATCAGTTCTCTTGTTTTGAGGTCTACAATATGGGTAATGAACTATATTGTTTAGGACTTTACATAGCCAGCATAAAGACTGTGTTAGTTTTGCATTTTCTGGGGCATTTCGGGTAATTTGATTCATCCTATACTTGCTAGAAAAGGTTCAAACAACATTGAAATGGAAACCGATACTATCAAAGAAAACTACAAAACTACCATACAAATACTAATTGAAATCTTAAAACCTTCTTCAGTTACCATATATTATTATATCTTGGCACTCACCAATAGAATTTTTTCTATACATGTACAGGAAAATATTCAGTGGAGCCGAGTATGGATTTCTGGAAGGACCAGTAGGAATAAAGGTAATGGAGTTTGGCAGTAAAAACCTAAAATAAAACGTAGTTTGTTAAAACCTAATATAAAGAAATCTACTAGTTTAATCATCCACTCGACTGACGATTTTTGTTACATTAGCGTACATTCGAATACATCCGAGGAATACATAAATAACTAACAAGCGAGACAAACTAATCGTTTAATTGGAGATTAGCTCGAGAACCGCCGGGGTTGTTGTAGGAGGAGAATCAGTTTCTTCCTTATTTTTGGAGCTTCTTTTGTTCCTTTTCAATCTTGGCCTTAGTTTTAGATTCCATGGTTTTGGCATTCTTTTCGGCTTCGGCGTCTCTGATTGCTTTGGATTTTTCAAATTGAGGGTAATATTTATTAAATAACCATCTATCAGTTAAAACCAAACCAGTAAGTACACCGGCGTGAATACCCAATACGACGTTATTGTCAGTATCAATTCTATATCTATCTTTATAAGCAACATATCCTGCACCTAAACCAACTAAACCAACAATGGATTGTACAACAACCACGGGATTATTTAATTCTTGGTAAAATTTGGTCAAGTAAAAAGTACTGGTACCGACGACGGAACCACCGATTCCACCCAAATTTTGGTCAATATAAATTAATTTTTCTTTAACCCATTGGTAAATATTGTTAACAACAGTCTTAGTTTCGTCTTCCAATTCATTCAATTTGGCTTTACCATCTTTTTCCAATTGGTGTAATTTGGCCTTACCGTCTTTTTCTAATTGGTTATATTTATCTTTACCTTCGTCTGCTAATTTTTGAGCTTTAGCCTTCAATTCTTGGTAATCTTGATCAATCTCAGTTTCTACTTTTTCTTGCTCAGGATGTACTGGTGGGTTTGGCAATTTTTCAGCTCCAGTAGGACCCGAGGATGCAGCAGCTTCGGCGTAAGACATGATGTGTGTATATATATATTTTATAGCTATATATAAATCGTCAGTGGGATTTTAAGGATTTATATATTCAAGGGGTCAAGTGCTTATGTAATAGCAAGCTCAAGATTGCTATCATGTCGTGTGATGTCGTGAAAACTTTTGACGACATGTTCTACTTCATGTGAAAGAAGCATCATCTCATAATAACCGATACATAATAGCCTATCGGTTATTATTATGTATTCTACTCTAAGGTTAGGTTAGGTTAGGTTAGATACCTAATGGTATTATACTATATACCTCACTCCATTCTATATATCTCAAAATGAATTTTTTTTTTTCCTCATTTTGTTTAACCAATCATTCTATTTTTCATGTTGCATTTGATTGTAAACTGATAATAGCTCAGGACATTGTTGTAAATTAACAAAAACTCATAACTATAGATTTTGAAAAGAATTAGATCATGATTAGATTAGATTGTCTTTTTTTTATATTGAATTATATCTCATTGATTGGGTTGGTGGAATGTACAATGGTTGTCATGTAGTGGTCTTTTCCGAGAAAAAGAAAACGTTCATTTAGACTGATAAGTGGTAACCTGTATTGCTTTTTACTAACAATGACACTCTAGCGTTGTTCGATGCCTATGTGTGGAAGATATAATTTTATTTTCTCAAGTACCACATTTCATGAATATAATTATTATTGTCAATTGTTCTTTTAAGCTATTGATGTGTGGTTATGGATATATATTTACTGGTTGCTTTATCATCATTATTACATGCATCGTAGTTTACTAATGTTGGTTTTTCAATGTCGCTACCAACCTGTAGCGAGTTGTTCTTTGCCTAGATAATTTGTGGTTAATTATTTTCTAAGTACCATATTTCATGCAAATTCTGTTAGTGATTGATGTGTGGTTATAGATATATGTATGTCCTGGACTTCAATGTATCAGCTTTATTCCATGCATAGTAGTGTACTAATTAATAGTATTGAACCTATTATCGATTGCTTTCATTTAGACTAGCTGTACTTTTAGTGGGAGTACTGTACTACAAAAACTTTCATCTATAGTATTCCTAGTATTAACTGATTCTGTTTTTCTAGTCTTATACTCTTTCTCATTTTCTCAATGTTTACAAACTGGATTTATCAAACATATTGATACTATTGCTATTGAAATGAAGAATCCTGTACAAGTAGATGAAGTTGTTGCTGTCAGTACAATTGTAAACCCCGATAATCAATTATATACCATTTATGAAGACGAGGAAAAGATATCTACAAATTATGGTTATTTTGTATCACCAACATCTTATGACACTAACTATATTCCTGGTTCCAACTATATCCAACTAAACAATGCATATTATCATGATGTGATTACCAAATTGAAAGATTGTCGATATACATTCACTGATGAAGATATCTTGCAACCCCCAAGGAATTGTTTCTACAAAAATCATTCCCCTAGCAAAACCAATCCTTTGGATATGTCTGGTGCATGTCAAGCTATTATATCAAACCAATCATCCCCAAAATATTACGGAATCGGTTGCAAAACAAAAATGGCTGCAAATAAGAGTAAAATACATAAACCCATTAAAATGGTATTAAATAACAAAATAAACTTCCTGGCAGAATATTAAATGATACAGAGAACTCTACAGTCAGACTAATTCATAAAAAGTTTACGTAGTCAAATATATAATTTACAAAACATAGTACATTTTGAAGTCCATTCAACCTATGTAGCTCTATATTGTAAGTATTTTTTAATAATTCAAAAAGATTCTTTGATCAGAATACAAATTGTCAACTACTATATCAGCTCATTGTATATGGCAACTCATCTACGAATTCTATATGTCTCCAGTAGCCATTAATTGTAACTATATAAATAGCAGAAATTAATCACGTGCATAATGAAATGTTTAGGGTTTGAAATTTTTTTAATTTTCATCTTTTGAAAAATCTTTCCAGCTGCGATACAATTTAAACAGTAAGTTATCGATCGAAACCAACACCCCGGCTTTCCACGTACATTCCGATAATCATGTCTACTGAACAACAAGCTGCTGCTCCACAAGGTGGTGCTCAAAGATCTTTTGGTGGTAAACCAAGAAGAGGTGCTCCAAGAAGAGGAGGAAGAAGAGATGAAGAAAAAGGCTGGACCCCAGTCACCAAATTAGGTAGATTGGTCAAAGCTGGTAAAATCACCACCATTGAAGAAATCTACTTGCACTCTTTACCAGTCAAGGAATACCAAGTCATTGACTTATTATTACCTGAATTAAAGGATGAAGTTATGAAAATCAGATCTGTCCAAAAACAAACCAGAGCTGGTCAAAGAACTAGAATGAAGGCTGTTGTCGTCATTGGTGACTCTAACGGTCACATTGGTTTAGGTATCAAAACCGCCAAGGAAGTTGCTTCTGCCATTAAAGCCGCTATCATCATTGCCAAATTATCCATCATTCCAATCAGAAGAGGTTACTGGGGTACCAATTTAGGTCAACCACACTCCTTACCATGTAAAGTTACTGGTAAATGTGGTTCCGTCGTCGTCAGATTGATCCCAGCCCCAAGAGGTAAAGGTATTGTCGCTTCCCCAGCCGTCAAGAAATTGATGCAATTAGCTGGTGTTGAAGATGTCTATACTTCTTCTACCGGTTCTACCAGAACCACTGAAAACACTTTAAAAGCTGCTTTCATTGCTATTGGTAACACCTACTCTTTCTTGACTCCTAACTTATGGAAAGACTCTGAATTAGCTTTATCTCCATTAGAAGTTTACGCTGATGAAGCCGCCGCTGGTAAAAGAAGATACTAAGCTAACTTGCATTGCATGTTAGATTTGTAGATCTATTATCATATATATTATTAATTTAATACGAATTATCAATACCACTGTAGTTTATCGTGATTATACTGAATAATCGCTTAATTAAATGTTAGGTCCTACTGATGAGATGTCAGTATGTTATTCCAAGCACTAAGGTGTTAGGATTTGTATGTTTTTCTTAGGGGCTGGGAAGTCTGATCTCAGGCAATAAATTTACAATGCGACATAAAAAATCGATATCTGTATTCGCTAAAGAACAACGAAAACATCAATTTTGTTGATAAGTAACCAGTACATCTATTATATCTATAAACCTCCCCATATTTTACATTCGTTTATTTATTTTATTTTGTTTTTTTTGTTCTTTTTTTTGTTTTTTTTTTCATTTTCATTTTTATTCTTTAATCATTTCTAATTTATTTAAATTTACATATAAACAACATTAAAACCAGCAAACAACACCAGAATAGGAAGACCAATGTAGACTTGTGAACGCTTTGCGTTCATCAATCTTGAACAGCTTGTTCCATCACTTGATCATCGGGAACAGCAAATGTCCGAGTATTCGTAGACGCCACCGGATCAGTGAATGTAAAGGTATTACTACCGTTGGCACCCTCTTTAGACCATGAGGTGGCGGGTAATGATCTCGATTCAGGATGTTGGTATTGACAATTTTTGTTCGTACATTTTTCGCCAAACCTACAAGGTTCAGGAATTGGATGGGCAAAGAAACAGTCTAAACGTTTACATTCTGCGCCAGCACGGCATGGTACTGTACTTGTAGCATGTCTTCTTAAACATTTGTAATTGGTACATGAAGCCCCAAATTTACATTGTTCCAAGGCAATTTCCTGTTTACTTTCAAAAGTAACTGGTTTAGCTGTAGGTGGTGGTGGGTGTGCTTTGGAACATGAAGCATCCGCACAATTCTTACCATTGGCACACCAATCGAGGGTGGTAATTTTAACGTCTGGGTTAGCCGGAGTTGGATGGGCAAAAGGACATGTATCTTTAGTACATCCTTTACCAAACTTACAAGAACCTTGTTGGATCATAACTTCGAGATTTTTCTTTTCATGATAATCCTGTCTAGACTTTTCCAATTTAGCAATTAACTCGGTATCTTGATCCGGGTGTAAGTAATTACAAGTACCTGGAGGGTTAGGACAATTGGGGTAAGCAAAACAATCTTTTGTAGGGTGAGCAAAGCGACATTCTTTATTTTCACAATTGGGGAAATCGTTACATCTTCCCTTAGGTTTAGGCTGGAACTTACCCATATTAGTTTGATTTTGGGGTAAATTCAACATTCTTTCCAAGTTTTCAGGATTCTGTAAGGCGAATGATTTCTTGGGAATGGCTCCGGAAGGAGCACGAGAATCGTAGTTTCTAGAGGGTTTAGTGGTTTTGGATACACCACCGCGAGCACTCCAGTTGGATTTTTCGGAAGTTCGAGAGGATAGGGATTTGGGGCCTTCTGGTATGCGAACTGTACTTTTAGGTCCAGTTGGTAATTGCTGTGGTAATTGCTGCGGAGCAGCCACTTGTGAGACTGGAGCCACCGGAGCTACTGGAGCTACCGGAGCCACTGGCTGTATAGGTTGTACTTGAACTTGAGCTTGAGCTTGACCATTAGCCTCCGCTACCAACCTGGTAGCTTCATTACTTATAAGCTGAATAAACCCCTCCTCTATAGGAATATCAGTAATACTCTTAATTTCACTAATAATCTCTGATGACTGTCTATTACTAGCCATTAAAATAACAATAAACTCAGCAATATCAGCAGCATCCTCATCAATACCAAATCTATTCTTTAACTCTTGAGTTAAATTCAGAGTCAACTGTTGACCTATCTTATCATCTGGATTGAATTGTATAGACATTATGGATATTATGTGTTAATGCTTTGTAATGTATCTAATCTTATAAACTGATGCTGGGTAAAGGCAAAAAAATATACTGAAAATATCATGTGATTCAATATCATGTGATTCAATATTTCTATTATACTTATACTTTATACAAGTTGAAAGACATCTTCAGTGACATTTGCTAGTAAGTCTCTTACTAATGCCATGATAACATCTAGTTCTTCTGTAATCGAAGATGTCACTAAAATATACGAGTAAAGTAAGATGAAATCTTCATTAGTGACAATTTTATTTGGAGATTGAGCAATTTCACTTCGGATTTCACTTAATTTATATAGCATTCGATCTTTGGCATGTTCAGGCGATGCTGGTTTGGTAGGTAATGGTATTCCAAGTTTCATTGCACTGGCGATGGTGTAGAAAATAAGAAATAATCTATTCTCCACTTCGTTGCGTTCGGATTCAATATACTTCAACACATACTCTTCATTAGGATTCAAGTTCGGTTCCACTTTTATCATCAAGTTCATATTCTGATAAGCATTAATGATTTTCGACGTGCTTTTCAATAATTTTTCATATTGTGCTGCTGGGAATTTCCCCTTCAATCGAAACTCCAATGGTGCTTGTTTCATTAGAGTTTCACATTCAGCTAACAAATCATTAACCCCCTCCAATCCTTTTAATCCAATCAATTGCGATTCCTCATCATAATCCAACGGATCACTATTCCAAATAACTCCTAGTCTTAACCAAAGTAAAGTAATCCCCTGTTTCAATCGCGATCTGGCACTGTTGGGAAGAAATAATGCTGCCATTGTCACGGCACATATTATACCAAACGATACTGCTAGAAATCGATGGAACGCAATTTCAGCAATTATCGGATTATCTCCCCCTTCATTATCATCTTCACTATCATGTTGGATCATAGAATAAGAATAAAGTGCCGTTAAATTGTATGTCAACAATATGAACCTTCCATAGGCATTATTCAGTTTCCAGAATAAAATTATAAAAAATGATGGAATTGACAAGAGAAATCCAGTAGTTGCCAACGCATACACGTTGGCATCGGTTAAAATCCAGACAATATATGCAACTAGCGCACCCAAGAACGTACCCAATAATCGCCATTTAATTGTCATATTAGTTCCCCCAATTGATTTGTTCATCATTATACAAAATATAGCCACCGACCATTCACCTCTCCAGGCCAAGAATATCTGTTTCGTTTGCGGCAAAAATGCAAATAGCGACATTACAAATGCCCCGAATCCTACCCGAATCCCAAACTGTACATCGACCCTTCGAAACCCTTTCAATGCTTTCCAAAGTCGGTACGACCAGGTTTCACTGGGTTTTTCAACTTTATTCTTTCGTTTATACTGCGTTTGCAATTCAGAGATTGCTGCATTCAAAGTTTCATTTTCTTTACCAACAGTATACTCCTTGGTATCTTTATCATTTTTTGATTTCCAAAATTTTATCCAATTCCATGACCGTGGCATTGATCGTGAATCTTCATACGTCGAAGCGACTTGCAAGAATTGCATCAACTCGTCAGCATAAAGCGCGAGAATGGAAACGAAATTCCCACAACACGCAGCCACCTCTTCCTGATCAGCT
This sequence comes from Candida sp. Y128-05E, assembly GCA_037042355.1. NCBI lineage: Eukaryota > Fungi > Ascomycota > Pichiomycetes > Serinales > Debaryomycetaceae > Candida > Candida sp. Y128-05E. The sequence continues at coordinate 12,031 of JAXQKE010000005.1, read as the reverse complement.
TTAAAGATGAAGTCAGCTTCTTGTTTGAATAGATCTTGATCGTATAATCTTGTGAATGAATCTTCCTGCTTGGTCTTGAAGAGCTCGATTGTGGTTCGCAATGATTGTTGTAAAGTTTTTGTATCGGCAAATTTTGAAGGAGCATCGGGCTGGTACTTTTCGAAAGGAACTTCGGCCAAAATCCCTTTAATTGTGAATATGAACGATTTGATCGAAGGGGAGAGGTAAAAAACAAATAAATCAAACAACTGAACAGAGTTTTGCGCCGAAATCTCCCCATTGGAGTGGGAAGGAATGTTTGCCATATTTTCGACCGATTGTGAAATCCGAAGAATCTCCGAACGATAACTTTCCAAAGAAAATGTGGAGTAGGTATCTGAATTATCAGCATTGTTTAATAGATTGTATTGCATTTCGGTAGAAGCTTTCAACGCCTGAATGTGTCTCGCCAAGGCAATAGTACTGGAAACGAGTTTATCTAGGACCAACCATTCCTTCTCTCTACCTTTCACTCTTAACTCATATTTCGCTTCAACAATATCCGATTGCAACTGACTAATGTTTGCCTTTAATGCCGTGTATAACGCCGGATTTGATACCTTTTCCCCCGTGAGAAAACTTGTAGTCAACATGGATAGGATTGACGACATGATATCGTAACTATCATTTAAAGATTTACGTAGCTGACTTACAGCCCGCACGGGCCAGATGAAGTAACAACAGAATACTGAAATAAAGACTCCGCTGACAATAACCTTCAAGGTTGCAATTAGTTTATCAAAAGGGATTGTACCTGAGTTCAACGTGCCTTCTCTAACTAGCAAAGAGACGATTGTAATAGAAGCTAGGGAACAGGCAGTATTGAATGTAGCCATGTTGATCTTTTGTTTGAAATAGGCCACAGTACCTAGTGAGATTGAACTAACAATCAAATCAATTGCATGGGACAATTCATCAGAGCCACCAATAAAGAAATGTGCTGATAAAGCCCTACTGAGCAAAGTTACAGTGAAACTATAAAGTACACATATAATGACAAACATCCCAGTTTGGTGCATGGCACCAATAGTTCGAGACGGATGGAAATAGACTGCCACGGTTGCAACGACATGTTTCGAGTCAGTTTTCCCTAGCATTTCATTGAAAGGGGTATAATATACCGCCATGGAAGCTATTAAATAAGCAATCGACGATTTGAGCACCAGTCGTACAATAGGATTGAAATATACTGAAACAAAAGGAACATATAGATATAAATAGAAAAACCGCTTAATCGCACTGAAAAACGAGTCATCTTGACGTAAACTTTGCGGCAACAAAACGTCACTCTCAGAACGAGAATTTCGTGGTGATATTAAATTAGATATAGTGATATGACGTTGTACTCGTTCACCGGACTTTGCCAAAATCACCGAAGTTTGACGAGTAAAACTTCTTCCAGGTGGAATTTTATGAACCGGAGGTTCAATTGTTTCATCAATTTCTAACAGACCATAATTCTGTGACATGGACAAGTGTTTAGATTATATTGAACCATTAATAGTTAATTTGATGTTGCTACTAGGCAATTTCTAGAAACTGGGATTTTCATGATCACTTGATCATAGTCATGTGATCGACTTTTCTAAATTTGAATCTGGCATTACACTACAGAGAAGCATTGATAGTGATATCACTATAAACCATTGGTAAGGGGCAATGATATGGTTTTTAAATTTTTCAATTTTTCAATTTTTCAATTTTAGCTCTTCATTTTCCAATTTTTATAGGTTTTTGTGTGAATGATCGCTACCCTCGTAATACTCTACGCTAGTTATATCGAATAAATACTCGCTACACTCGCATTAATTTTCAATGATTCATTATCATAACTATAAACCATTTTATATACAAATCATGGTTGGTTTATAGGGTTTTATGTGTATGATCGCGACGCTCGCTGAATCGCCATTATATAGATTTTCTGTGATAATACTCGCTACGCTCGTATTAATCATCAAACCCAATAATCTCCCCAAATAACTCCTCACAAGGGACCTCCGCATTCAATCTAGCACACAACAAAAACACACCGGACAACTTTCTATGCAATGAATACGTTTCTTCCGGAGGAGGAGTCAATCTTTCATTCAACATGACACTGATATTGCCTCTAACTCTATCGGTAATAGTCTGTTCGGCAAATTTAAATGGTTTCCCTTTGTTATCAACAGGAGAGAAACATTCACCCAACACCATAACCGAATCGACATGGCAATCAATCATTGCTTGCGATTCCAATCCAGTTAAATACCCCAATTTCTGGGAAAAATCTTGCACAGCTTGGCGGTCTTTCTTGATGGCTGCACGTAATACCTGGATGTAATCATTGATAAACTCGTCGGAGAATTCACGAGCGGCACCAAAGTCTAATAATTCTATTTTCTTGGTGGTTTCATTGTAGAGGAAATTAGCCCAATTGGGGTCTGTTTGCAT